>JAJAVP010000319.1:58813-107808 GCA_020740425.3 Heterorhabditis indica
ACACACCACTAGACCACGCCACACTTGGAGCTAACCAGATATTGATTCCATAGAAAGCATTATATTACGAGTTTCGTTTATCACATCCTGAAATATTTCTTTTCTTGGAAATTAACGGGAGTACTCTATCTCCGTATTCGTCCATTGGATATCTTCAATTTTTTCGGTAGAGAAGTTTTAAACTTCGTAACATGACTTTAGCTGAATGTTCTGTCAATAATGTTTCGTTATAGTCATCTTTAAAAAAGTATAATATTGTTTCAGCTTCGGATAGACAGTAAACATGATGGTACACTAACAGGTAATATAGAATTTGACCGATTTGGGCATAGGAAGAACTATGATGTCACCGTTTTCGATCTGGTATCCAACACAAAGGCAACTTTTAGTAGAAAGGAGGTATGAATGAAAGATTTATGGATCTCAAGAATATCCACTGAATGGTTTAATGTAGATTATGGCTTGGCGCCAAGGAATTGGATTCTTCTCTGATAGAACAGTGGCTCACCACACAAGAAAGCCAATCACCAACCGAAGTAAAAGTGTTGTACGAGTAATTACAGTATTGGTAAGTGGTGTTAGAGGCAAATATTTCTAGAGTATTAATGCTGTAGTTATTATATGATTATAATGTTTATAATGAAATATTTTTGACGTCGAAAAAATAAATAGAATACAATTAATAAACTAAACTGATAGATTCTCAGATAAGATGACAGCATTAGTAAGGAAAATTCCAAACAAAGAACTGTCGAGACATAATAGAAAATTGAAAGAAATGTGAGATCAGGGTATTTTTTTTAACATCACGTAGTTATTGTAATAAGATCTTTGAACTAGTCTAGACTACTAGGTTTTTTCTATTAACTTCATTTTTAACAGTTTTATAACCATACATCTTTTACTATTAACAATACTTCTCGGTTCTCTACTTTTTTTCTCACTCTTTCCATTTCTTTTAAAAATAAGGCAGAATTTATTTTAGGTAAATCCTTTCGCAATGATAAAGGACGAATGCCAAGGAAATAATAATAAAACTGAGTGTCTTGGAAACAACAAATATGAGGGGTATTGTATAGATCTCCTGAATTTACTTGCCAAACGAATTAATGGCTTTAACTTTGAAGTATCTTTGGAGACAACAGCAGGATCCAAATTACCAGATGGCAGTTGGGATGGTATGATAGGAGAAATGCTTAGTGGAAGAGCCGATGTAGCTGTCTCATCACTCACTATTAACCAGGTACAGGAAAATTTAGCAAAGTCTTATTTATTATTCAGTGAGCAAAATGTTGCTATAAAAATTAGGAATATAATATAGAAAAGTAGCTAGCGTTAATTTACTAGAATATCTCTTAGCAGCCCCAATATTAATGACTTCTAACGTTTGATTTCAAATCAAATCTTTCCTTTGTTTACCAATATCAATTCACAACTAATATAGTGATTTCCGTTTATAGATCATTAATTTTCTTTCTTTATTCAAAAACTAAGAGGTGGTCTTATACTGCACAGGAACGTGAGCGAGTCGTCGACTTCTCTAAGCCATTTATGACTACTGGCATTTCTATTATGATAAAGAAGCCTGATTCACAAGAATTTTCGGTGTTTTCATTCATGCAACCGTTGAGTACAGAAATCTGGATGTACATTATCTTCGCTTACATCGGAGTAAGTTGCCTGCATATTTAAAAGAAATGTCAATCACCAAACAAATAAGTGCGTATAATATTTATTGGAAACGACAACCTATCGACGTTTGCTGGTAGTTGTTATAATCAGAAATACCGTCTTAAGCGCAACCTCTGCAATTCACTCACTTTTGATACTGTTAATCTACGTAGTAACTTACTTTAGGTATCTGTCGTTATATTCTTAGTATCACGATTTTCACCATACGAATGGCGAGTTGAGGAGACAGCTCATGGTGGCTTCACCATTTCGAATGATTTCTCTGTTTATAACTGCCTATGGTTTACATTAGCTGCGTTTATGCAGCAAGGCACTGATATCTTACCGAGGTACATTTTGAAGTATTCTCTCATCTACTCTTCTAAAATTGCGGTGAAAGAGGACAAGGACAAGATCGTCTGTGATTAAAAGTACTCTTTATGTGAAGTTTATGCCATTATTTTGAAATTAGTATAGCGTTATCTGCAAGCAACAACTATTAAGATTTTACTCACATCAACCAGAAGTGTGTAGTGGTTCGGATCCATACAAAAAGTCGAAAACAAAATAACTGCAATTAATCTCTATACAAAATTACAGAAAAAATGAACTTTTTAAAGAATAGGTATATTAAAACGAAATAGTAGAAATCCGTTTTTGGTGAAATGCTGGCTTTTCTGGCTAACTCATATCCAATAGATATATTTGATTTATCACCATTATGACTTTGCACAATACCTGGGAAATTTAGGTCAATATCTGGTCGAATTGCTTCTTCAGCGTGGTGGTTTTTCACAATGATAATAGTCTCATCATATACTGCAAACCTAGCAGCATTTCTAACTCTAGAAAAGATGCAAGCACCCATCGAAAGTGTGGAAGATCTCGCCAAACAGACCAAAATAAAATATGGAATACAGGGAGGAGGATCTACAGCTTCCTTTTTCAAGGTAATTTTACTACAGAGCTAATTCAAGCACTTTACCCTAATCATAAAGGTAATGAAAACTTACATACTAAAACTAAAGTTTAATTGTCTCACCTAGTGTTCATCAGTACAAATATATCAACGAATGTGGAGATACATGGAGTCTCAAGTTCCATCTGTCTTTGTTTCAAGCTATAAGGAAGGAATAGAGAGAGTGAGAAATCATAAAGGGCGATATGCATTTCTCTTAGAGGCTACATCAAATGAGTATCAAAACACCAGAAAACCTTGTGATACTATGAAAGTTGGTAAGAAACATGTCTTATAAGTATAAATGCCTTTTTTTCTGAAATTTTCAATTGTGATACGAATATTGCTAACAAATACTATTTTTGGGAACTAAAAATGCTTAATCCAAAAGATGAACTTATTTTCCGGAGCCAATCTTAACAGCATTGGGTACGGAGTTGCCACTCCATTTGGATCTGATTGGAAAGACCAGATTAATCTCGCTATTCTTGATCTCCAAGAAAAAGGAGAACTGAAAAAATTAGAAAATACGTGGTGGTACGATAGAGGACAATGTGATCAGGGAATTACGGTGGTGAGTTATAACTATACATGTTACATCTAAAACTTTTGAATCATTAAATTATATCAGGATGGATCATCCTCTTCACTCAATTTGTCGAAAGTTGCTGGTATATTCTACATTCTAATGGGAGGCATGGTAGTTTCTATGATAGCAGCTCTCGGCGAATTCCTCTACCGATCAAGAATTGAAGCTCGCAAAGCAAATTCCAATTCATTGGTCGGAAATTTCGCGGTAAATAAAGCACTTTAACATTGGTCAAAACATTACTTATAGCAAGTAATTACTACAAAGATTAAAGAATATTTGTTATTTACAGAAGAACCTGAAGTCAACACTGTCTTCACAATTACGATTATCCATACAGGGCGGAGCAGTAGCTCAACCTGGAACACAATCACACGAAGCATTAAAAAGACAGCAGGTTAATAATATAAATTTTAGGTTAGACGAAACCAGCTAAATTCGTACTACACGTTAAAATCACAAATATTCTAACACATTTCCTACATGCAAATAGCGCAGATAGTTTTCTATTGCTGCACATTTCCTCATTCTATATAACCTAAAAATACAATTTCCTACAGTGAATACCGAACTTCTATAGAACAGTTTAGGCAGCATCCTTTTTACCAGCCTCAAATAATGAAGAAAAGCGAACTATAGAAGAACGCGGCTTGAGACCAGTTTACCCATACAACACAGCTGTATAAAATCTGTAAAGATATCCAGTGTTCGATAAACCAATTACTTATGATCATTTAGCTGATAAAACGATATTTATTAATAATATTGCACCTAAACTCGTATTAGAATCACAGACAAACAGGCATATAGCTCCAATAAAACCTTACAAGTATTAGGAATGAACGTATCACAATAGTGGCATGTACTACTACTATTTCCGATCTAAATAGACGGAGATCTAAACCCGCGTGAACATATTTGGCACTATCGTACAAATTCTCATCTTTGCTAGGGATCAAATAGTTCGGTAAATCTAAATAATAATGACAACAAAGTGAAACATCTTCCACCTAATTTAAAGATCTTCAAAATTAAGTCCTAATTACACTGTTCAGCCTCTTAAAACCCTAAAATTAATAAAAGAAACTATAAAACACAATGACAACCAAATGTAGAAACATGCTGATCTAAGTATCATAACATTACAGGATTTATATTCTATCGAGCATTAACCATGATTCGCAGATTCATTCGCTCCACACGTACCTTCAAGGAATTTACCAGTATACATAATTTAAGCAAATAAAAATAACTCCTTAAGATCAAAGTCCCACTGATATGAAGCTAATTTTATATTCAATCAGCTATGCAAAACACTAGAAATATACCTCAACAGTAAAACTCTCCTTATGTGGTGGCAAGTGTCCCCAGATTGCACATTGTTCGCGCATCTCGCATGGTATTTCAATCATACTTCGATCAATTGATACAGAACGGGGCAAAGATACTGAGATCTAAATGATATGGGAGTTTTTAGTTAGTTACACAATACATTTATTATATAATTACTAACCTCCCATAAAGGGCAACGCATCTCCTCTGTCATTTCTCCTATCAGTTCGCAACACCTCGCATAGAACGCCTGATGTCAAATTTATTTAATTCCTAGACATCAGCAGAAAATGGAAAATATGGTGAACTCTAAAATATAAAAATAGTTTGTATGTTAAATATAGGCTGTAAAATCGTCTTGTCGTTAACTAATAAGCTAAAAGAGTTATAATAAGCTTTAAATAGAGCCCTACCTTAGCAGCATCATTGATCCCATGATGAGTGATGGCACACAGCGGCAACCGAACAACGCGACGAATTACTTCATCAGATAATACAAGACGGACCAAAGCAGCATCATCAAATGAGGAATGGATCTACGGAATTTAAAAAAAATATTTACTGTTTATCCACCTTAATATATAACATTTACCAGTGTTATACTTGATTCAATAGCAATATCTCTAGCTGGACAACTTGCAAGTATATCCGGCATTATCGCTTCTGTGGCTTCTACAGAAGAATGATTGTAGATATGCAGACTATTCGAAGGATAGGCCTTTAAAATTATAATGTGTATAAAACAAATGCGAGAACTATTAAAATTGACAAACATTTAACAGTAAATAACCTTCTTCACTAATTTGTTTAATGTATCTGATGTGACTGAGTGTACTCGATCTATTATAACATCGCTGATGGCCCGGAACGATCCATCCAATATGTCGGAAGCCAAAGATTCATCTAACGAAACACCACGTAGCTTGAGAGAGTGGCAAACACAAACATGTCTGTAAACATAAAATTCTACTTAATATTTAAATAACTGCAAATCAAGATCTAGAATTCATCACTTGGTTAAAACTTATATAACACTTACCTCATTATATTAGCAAGCCTTGTAGCAGGCAGCAATATTTCCAATCTTTTCAGCGGTCGGCGAAGAGTTAGGTGATAGTCCGCCGAAGACGAGGTGGGTAGGTCTACCAAATTTGCAAGAGATGATTGCCTAACACATTTATACTGAAGTATTATAAATAGAACCAGAACTGAAGCAGCTTATATTCGAATTAACTTAGGCACTTGACGGTAATGCGATGAAAATATATACCAAAAGTGGGTGGTTTTAAACTAAGTGAATCCACTTTTGTATTTAATTCACAAAAATTTTCACTAAGAACTGAAGAGGTAATAAATCGAAAATTCAGCATCTGCCAGTACACTAAATTAGATAATTCATTAAAAAGGGATGTGAAAGTTTCCGAAATTAAATGAACATTTAAAAAGTCAACATTCTAATCACTTATTTTCCTGAATACCACTAAACGTTGCAAGGATCTTGGAATTGCTTCTGACATTGCGAATTGATAGATCAGTATTCGTATAAACCAGGAAATTATTTGGAAATTGGGCTTCTCTTAGCAGCAGTTGAATACCCCATACGGTGAATGATTAGTAAACTCAAAATAAATTGCATTATAATCATGAAAAGCGTCAAATTTCTTTAGTTATAAAATTAGCAGATGCTACTACCCTATTGATTTTTAGGAAATGAAATCTACTTGAAAAGCGTGGTAGTATGGTTTTGTCCCATTTATGGTCCCGATGTTGCGTCCAGTCTTTTCATATATATTAAGACTGTCTTAAACTAAAAAAAAGTGGTCCTATATGAACCAAATAGCGGAAGAAGTTAGGTGAATTACTACACATGGATTGTAAACTCTTCTGGTGCAATACTCATCAGGAATTAAAGCAAAACGTCACATCTTCAGCCATACATTGGAAAACCAAGACAGATTAAAAATAGAGGACGCTTTAAATGCATTTTTAATTCCTTAACATGCCTAATTTATAAATGAGTAAGCTTATGTAATACATTAGAGTTTGTTAAGAACTTCCTAAATACCGATCCTGGAAACTTTCTACGCACTCTTCCTAAGAATGAAACCAGCATTTTAAATATACTACAATTTCCAACTGATAATCACTGTCTTTCCTAAGTTACTTAAAATAAAATTAGGTTTAAACTTCAAGTACCATGTTGATCACCATCCTCCCCACTACTACCATCCCTGATTTCTACTCCACCAACGAGATTCCGACGAGCAAGAAAATGGGCACACCCGTCAACCAGAGAAAAGAATCGAAGATTGACCTTGAAATTAAGACAAATATAGTCTGTATGTTATGCTTACTTAAGATTACTTATGGATATTAAGTCTACTAAAAACTTACAGCTCGCATATTCATTTTCGACGAAAAGTCACAGTGGGAGATAATCTTCAGCACGACTTCGTTCGGCAAATCTTCTAGTCTGTAGATCATCAACAGCGGCGTTTGGTCAGTAATAGAAAGTAAGACCTTGGCAAAAGCTAGTAATAGCACTTTTGCCACATAAATAATGGTGATATACCATGCATAACATCATATGTGACACGAAAATGTCTGCATACAGCATTCAGAAACAAGCAATTCCCATCTTATTTTAAGCTTAGTTGCCAAGCAGATGAACGACGCTGATCATACACTCACTATTACACATAAGATCATTAACTCGAAAATAATCGATTCCGCAGAAAGACATTATTTAATAAAAACAGCGGACTCTTTCTATGAAATGGTAACCATTAATGATCACAAGAACCCTATGAAACGAGAATTAATCACTAAGAAAATAATAATGAGCTTTGAAAAACTTACTGTGTATAAAACGAACAATCTATATTCCGATGGATGGGATAGCACATTGTCAATGTTGTCAAGAACCTTGTAATAATCTCGAAGAGCTATAAAGATATGAATATAATAATATAGCTACAAACCATTATAAGACCCATAATACTATTTTCACTACGCACCTTTTTGGATGCTTTTCCCACGTGGTGTTTCATCATCGGCTTAGTAACAGGATTGAAGGTGGACTCAACAGCCTGATAAAATGTTTAAAAAACTCATAAAATGTTAGAAACAGTAATATTGTTTACAAGATTTCCGATTATATGCCTTATTGCTAGTAAGTACTAATAACAATGTAAAAGTCGCAAACTTCTATATTATTCTACTTTGATTACAGAGTTGAATTCTTACATAGTACCATTAAGTTATGTTATAGATATTTAAAAGGACATTAGCTTATCACTTAGACAAATCAAAACACCATTAAAAACACGACCTAGTTAACACTTAGATCGTGAAATGCCATAACTCACCTCATGATGGACCTTAGATGTGGTCAGCATGTTTGCGTATCTCTGCGACAGAAAAGTGCGAGAGTCTGTCAGACGATGGATTTCTCAATCACAACATTCGAATTCGATAGCGAGTGAGGCAACTATCCGCTAAATTAACTGGTTCTTAAATAAAGTACGCAGCTATCATCATTTTAATACAAGCTATAAAACAGACATAAAGACGAATGTAACCCGACTACGAAATGCACCCCACTAATGAGCTATATAACCCGTTTCTAAATTCGACCTCGCGTCGCGTCTCTTGGTGCGGTTTAACATTAGCGCACGAATAATGCTAAAACGCAAATAAGAGGATCACCTATGATACGGTAACATAGCGACTATTCACCTATTCACTTTCCTGTGATCCTACTTATAAGGTGTGGGAACATTGTTTTCAATCATTTAAATAAGATAAATCTAACTCTGCTGCTCGGACGACATTAATTATTGAATAGCTGTAAAAGTAACTATAATGCACCTGTGACTTTAACTTTTTACTAGTGTCAGAAGTGCACCTTATTTTCCACAGAAGAAGCACAAATATTTTCAGTAAATTAAAATGTGAAATTTAAGATTATGTTCCCAGTTTACATCAAAATCAAAACAATTATTTGCAAAATAGGTGCTACTTCTTTAAAGGTTATATTCAATAGATTATCATCTAGTGGATATCGCTACAAGCAACAAGTTTCAAATCGCTATAGACAACTGAATATAATAAGTCCAAAGTCTTAAAAATATCGTGTTTATATTGATTTTTTTGACTCCTAACTCTTACTCTATTACCAAAGATATTTCCATTGGTTTTTAAAATACTTTCACCTTCACTATAAAGAAGTGGAATATAATTGCTTAATCGGAATAAACAAGGATGTCAATTAATTAAGTGACGTAGTTGCTTCAACGCCGCTAGCATTTAACCAGTCTTAAAAAGTTAAGCGAAAATTTATTGTTCCCTGCCTCATGGTTTCCGTATGGCATTAGAGCAATCTAATACTTGGTATAGCATGATGTTTCACGATCACTAATAGTTCCCTATACTATTTTATAGCAGCCATAGTTCCTGTCATTTTCTTTTTCCTCATAAAAGCTGTGCTAGACTCCCAAGTATCCTATTAGTTATAGACATCTGATGTTGATTCTATGTGTGAAATATTTAGATTTCATTTCGTACTCTTCATTTTGCATCCACTCATTTCATTAGTGTCCGAGGTTATGGCTTCTTTATGGAATAAAAATGACATGTATCGCAGTGTTCGGATTCCAAAATTATTGATTTACTGCATAGTTAAACTTATAAAATTTACTCCTATTGCTTCTCATATGTATTTTTAGTTCTTGAAAGTGTACGATTTGAAACTGGAAATTCAGCGGTCTTATATTCGATGAAATTTTCAAGTTCGTAAAAACTTGTGGTTAAAGACTTTCAACTAGCTTAATACAAATCTAGTGCATTAGAAAAAGGATATTTTAAACAGTTATTATACGTTTAGCTTTTGTCTATTCAGAAGTCACTGAGTCGTTTTTCAATTTCACTCTTCCTTAATTTATTACGTTTGTGTAATTATCCAGCATAAAGCATTTCAAACAATAATTAAACACTTGAAATTATGAGATGAGTGTTAATCAAGATGCAAACTACATATAACTGGAGATTTGGTGATCTTACTTACTTTAAATAACCTATTACAATTTTGTGAGAAATAAAGCTTACAAATTAAGAATTATAAAACAATATTTAAAAGGTGATTGCATGCTACTGAAAACTTCTTTATATTTCATAGTACATTCTTATCTCACTGTGAATTGGAGAATAAATCATAAGTATGAAATGAACATGTCCGACGACAGATGTTCATGTTATTGTTTGTTTGTTGTAGTCAGCTATCTCTTAAGAGATTGCAAGTAAGGTGCATTGGGATGCTATAGAGCGGATATATATTAATATATGGCGGCAGATCGCCTGACTGCCTCGAAGACACTAATCCCATTCGCATATCACTTATCCTGCCCACACTACCTCGACTACTCTTTTCCCACATTCTGATACGCTTCATTCAGTAGTTCTGCAGACACTTATGCGATACTCCACCATCTACACTAGAGTTTTCTGAATCCTCTTTGTTATATTTAACGTAGGCGCTGGTATCGTCATCCATAACCGCAGAACGTCGTGGAAAGGTATTGTCTTCCCATCGTAAGTATTCTAATCGCTTAGCGACAATAAATAATTGTTTATACCTCGTGTATTTTAGTTACAGTATATGGGGGAAATTTGTAGTGATTTAGCCTTGCTTTGGAAATGATAAAAATGTTCATAAAGTTTTCATTGAAACTAGAACATGCATAACATTACCTGTACTTTCATTATTTTGTGTTTCATCACTTTTAAATTTACATATTTTTAATTCATTTGCATAATGTAAGCAGTTCTTAACGTTTGCACATCAGTCTATATTAGAATGTCTCTTTTCCAACGAATAAATTCTAAGTTAAAGAGTCTTATGAAAGTTAATTACTATGATTAGCTTGAGTAAATAAGTCAAAATATTATTCGTCTAAAATGCAAGAGACAGTTGTTGTTGTTATACATTTGTATAATAATTAATACATCCTAAAATCGTTTGTAATTTCAACATTCTTCTAATGTATCTCCTGGCTAAATTACGTCTATAAAAAGAGCATGACATAATGTTATTAAAATGTTAGCGCACATAATAATTGCGTACTCCCTCATTTTGTACCATTGGTTTACGAATAAAATTGGACTTTTGATTTTAAAGATGGTGTCATAAATCTCATTAGTCTGTAAAATACTACAGTTGGATGAAGACTAGAGTTGGAAGGAGGAGTGAATATCGAGGACATCCCATCCCATCCTCGATCAATCCTATGCTTCCGCTGCCTAGTGAGTTCCTGACTTGTCACCTGCACTAATCGCTCCAAATTGCTTTAGCGGCGGGCTTTTAATCAAACGCTCGAATAGCATCACTGCAAAGACCGTTAAATCTCTTTTCCTCAGAGTAATAATTGGCAAACTTTCAATATTTAAACCACTTAAGTACTGTTAATATAAACTTAATATTGTTTGTAACTCTCTGTACTAACAAATCGTTCAGTGTTCTGATAGCCTGCTAAAGTTTCCAAGAGCCTAGGCTAACTGCATAAATATCAATTATGAATTTCCGCCCAGTGATTTTTTAAAGTGATAAATCGCTTGAATCAAACTTTATTATTTATAGTAATGTTTAATACTGTTACGTAACTTCTCAGTATACTATGATTTCCCCTTACTAGTTTCGAACAAATTTTATAATCGAAATTAAAATATTCTTGTCTCAGTGGTGTCCTATGATGTTTATCACTGTTGGTGCCGCTTTTGCATTGGGTTCTTTTCAATTATAATGTTTAATAAGCTGCATAATTTCAAATGTGACTCGTAATTAGTATATCCCTGGTATGATAGAAAGACATTTGATCAATATGGGTGACCAACCACGAAAAAATTCTACGTTACAAATAATACTTAAAAATACTATCTTTCATAACCATTCTCTTATCATTAATCTTATAAGTCACACAAAGAAGGAACTATTGAACCAAAATGCAGCGATTTTAAATCTAAAGGATTATAATATAAGTATGATAAGTATTATCCCACCCAAGGCTTCTTGATTTTTGTGTCAGCTCAAAAATCTGTTCTATCATATCTGTCTAAGAGATCAATAATGAATCTTTTGCACATTATAAGCAGTGGTCTTCGTCTGCGCTTCTTATTCTAGACATTCTCTTATCACATGGCGCGATGCTCCGCCCACTTGCCTACTGTAGTCAAGCATCTTAGTCGTGTACGTACGTGAGCAAATAGTATGCTATTCTGATGTCAGGAAATAAGATCCAGTGTTAGAAATCGTGACTTCCGCTTAATAAATATTCGGTTTCCTCCTCATATCAACAATACCGATTTTTGTGGTCCATGTCATTAATTTCATTGCACCTATATGATTGAAACGAATAGCGTAGTAAAGGTAGAGAAATTGTTGTGAGTGAGTCCACATGAAGTACGGAAACGCATATAAATGTAATAGAGAAATACTAAGTTAAGGCTGCCGAGTAATAGATTGCACACCTGTGCGCAATTTCATTACGCAAATTATTTGTGTGGCTTGGCAATAGGTGTTCAACACGCTAGAGCTGTCACTAGCATGGCTTCGATTTCGTGCATCTACATAATGCGTTTTACCACATAGTTCTTACAATTCTTGCCCTCATATTTCATAGGCTTCTTCCGAGTTTTCACTACGTTCTTCCCACTTAGACATCTCTCAAGTAAAACACTACGAAATGTAATGGGTGGATTTTGTTAGTGTAAATTATCTGAATTGGTCATTTCCTCTTAAATGTTTATATTAGCCAGTATAGTTGAAATGAAACTATTGAAAGGTCCTTAGTGAGAAAGACAATCGATCTCAATTTTGTTTCTCACTTTTAAATGGAAAAAATAAAACGTAATTCAGATAAATATGCTTATAAATAAATGAAAGATAGGTTGTTCAAATTTTTTCTAATGACTTTTCTGCTTGTGTTGCGAATTGTCCTAAAACACTTGCTTGTTCATAGTAAATCAACCGTGCTTTACTATGAATGCAATAGCGTTTTCCTGGCTAGAGCTGTTTGCGTATTCTTAGCTTTTCTTATGAGACATTTTCGAACTTTCTAGAAACCTTACCTTTAAACAAAGTATTAAAATCATAGACTATACTTAAAATATATTTATTAATTGTAATTCACACGAATACGACATCATTTAAAAGGAAAAATTATTAACTGGTTTTCTTTTTTCATGTAGCGATTGAATATAGAGAAATACGTCAGAGGCGATTTCTTCAATATAAAATTATTGTTAGAGACCTTTAAAAACAAGTTGAACCAAATAGACTGGATAATAGTAAATTCCCTAACTATTTTCGTTGAAAATTACCTTATTCTTTATAGACGCACATTATTTAATCTATAATACCTATATAATCTACAGTTCCCCAAGAGAAAAGACTATTGTGTGTGCCCTTCTCATTCTAATAATTCTATGTAAGCTTGATATGATTAGTAACATTAAGCATGTCTTACTGTGAAAAACCATTGATTTACTTATACTCATTTGGTTAGAAATTGGTAATGATTTGTAATCTTTTGGCCATAAAGTTGAACTACTGGAAGCTGAATAAATCAAGGTAAAAAAGTAAATTAGTTAACTATTGGCTTTTAATTGGTTTTCAACTTTTGTGGAAAATGAGACATCAAAATATAGGCTACAACAAAACTCATAACAGCCTTATATCAGACATTAAGCCTATTGTTAACAGTACATTGTTTATTTTATTATAGACTCAATTAATTTTTAGAGTTAATAGTAAAGATGTAATTGAATTGTATGCGAGACAATCGTATGATTCATTATTAAAGCGTTCAGCCAACAAGTTAGAGAGAAAATACTCTTTTGAGAAGAAAAGAAACGTCAGTTCACGTCTTTATTCTTCGAAAGCTCGCAGATTTGTCTTACAGCCAATAATGTAGCTTTCTCGTCGGTTAATGATGGCGCAGCTTTGTCGTGCATTAATGATAATGGAGTCGATATTATGAATAAAATCTGTTTGCTATCTATACGCTGTGCCATTTTCTCAGATCACCTACAACAGTCTCTCTTCCATCACCCATCTCGCATTCCACACTATCCCAGATCAACACCCCCTACCTTTCCCACCATCCAGTTATTTCACTTTTCATCACGTCATATGTTATCACCTACATTTGCTTTTAAAGTAGCTTTACTTCAGTTCCCACTAGCCTAGTTATTGCTATTTTTCTACCTTTCTCCACAATTATTCTAGCCACCATTTTTCTCTATTGTTAGGTGCAAAGTCAATGAACCGACTCTCAATCGAACTGGTGGTAAAACGTTTACTCAGCATACTCTCAACTTCTACTCGTTCATCACACTTCTCATATACTGCTACCTTTTCCCTCTGTATCGCAAACTTCTGGTCTCCAGATGTTCTGCGTCGATATTTTTCGAGGATAATTTGATGCTAAGTCATTTTAGAAAGAAAACAAATCTTGACGACCTTAGCTAGTAGTTACCAAGTAATATTACATTTGTTATACTATTTTTTTATGTGAAACTTTTCATTTTCCATATTTTTATGTAGCACTCTAATATTTACGTCATACCTTGATCTCAATTTAGGCGGAAGTGACGCTAGACTTACGACGCTGTATTATGTTTTCTGCAGATTTCCTATTCCATATCTTTGTTACTATTAAATTTATTAAGTCCCATACTTTTACGTTTGATATAAACTCGCTTTGAATTTATCTTGTCTACGTTTTGGATTTTGTAAGGCATTTAATATAAAAATAGCTACAATTACTTATAAATTGCAACAATATTCCAAAATTTCGTCGAGCAAATGGTTGCCGACGATGTGATTTTCTCCTAGGAGGAAAAAGGGGAAGAAAAAAAATCTAGCTGTTCACTTTAAAAACTTCGTATTATGGAGGAAATTAATTTTAATTTGGTATTATATATCAATCACATTTGGCATGAACACGTATTTTTATATCTTTTTTTAGTTTTTTCAAAACAATACAGTGTAGTATGGCAACATTTTTGAAATATTGAATATTAATAGGGAAGAAGGTGAATGCAATAGTCTTGTTTTAGCCGATGGCTCAAAGCATCCCGCGATCCTTCAATGATGTATGGGAGACAGGCAAGCAACAATTCAACGACTACAAGCAGCCACTCACGAGGTAAAGCACTTAACTCTTTAGCTTTTACGTCAGGGTCATAATTTTGGCGTTTCTAATTATGCAAGAAATTTATGGCGGAAGTATTGCTCTACGGCTAACTGGTTTTAGGATCTAAGTATTTTACTGGGTATACTTTATTACTTTTCTGGAAATTTAATGGATAGACACCTAATTCACAGTGTTTGTAAAACTCATTAGGGATAAGTATTATATTTTAAGCAATACATTTTAACACTAAATTTGTAAAATTAAAATTATAATATAATCTAGGATATGGACGAAAAGCATAAATAGGAAATAAATTAGCATATTTAGTGGGCATCTAAGTACTTGTTCTTATATAGTTTCCTTATTTTCATTATAATTGGCATATAAGTTTCTCAAGAATAGTTTTTGAGAGATATCTAAGTTCTCATTCCAAGAAATATGCTTTGCAAAAAGGTTAAAAATACAAAAAAACGTACTTATTTTAATATTCACTTTCGTCTAAATCGCTATAATCTCAAGTTTAAATAGGTGAAATTTGACAGCCTAAAGAATTTGCATAAGTTTGACTAAATAAATGAGTATCATTTTGTTTATCAGTTATAAATTTAAAATATAATTTATAAAAATTATGGATAGGGTAAATTACTGGGACGTGAGTGGCTAACGGGATTTGAAGGGGTTTATGTATAGTTGTTTAACATAAGCTAATTAGCTAATTTTATCAGTGACGATTTGTTATCAATTTCAACTAGTGCTATTCGAAAAGCCATAAACAAATAATTTTAAACGAATTTTGCTTTATTCTTATATATATACTATATTGATGCTTATTACTCATTTTCCTATTGATTTTTAAGACTTCCTATAGATTTTTTTACAAACGTGTTTATGAATTTCAATACAGCTAAATACATTCACAACGTGTAGTAGAGATATCCAATAATTATAAGTTGACACAGTGCAACAAATTGAGGCATTCTTGGCTTGTAGACACCAAGAACCACCTTACTTTCTTCTGTCACTTAGTTAAATGCAGTATTCACTGCCAGGTTACAAGTTTCGTTGTTGGAATTTCATGTACGTAAAATTTTCGTAAGCGTCTCTGAAATAACCAAATACAATTGTTGCCTGTTCTGGGCGGAATATTAACGAAGTGTTACACCCTGACTATATGCGAAAATTCATAATCAACCTTATCACCATGTTTCGATTCTCTCAACTCGTCAACATAAACAAGGTGGTAAGCCAGAGTAGGGGGTATGGACATGCAGAAGTCTAGATTACGTATGGCATCTATTCAGAACGCAGGGGCAATACTGTTGAATCCTAATTGCGAATGCCCTTTGTTCTTCTGATATTAGTCATGCGATTTATGCGCGAATAATTTAAGATATTTGGAATGTGTTTGCACAGTTTGGCGTTCTTAAAGTGCCGAAACGGTTGTATACGAATGGGCAGGCTTACACGGAGTTCAATTTGATCTCGGTGTTTTAATATAATACGATAATAAATTAGTAAAACCTCATCCACAATAGTGAAAAATGTTTGTTTTGCATCCGTTTAGTGCATGTCGCGCCTAACTCATTTCCGATAATTGTGGTGGCACCGATGAGAGGAAAAGGGAGATTGAATAGCTGAATAAAATGCAAGAAAATAAGGGAATATAATAAGATAAATTGTTTTAAAGGAATCAAAAGCTGAGGAACACAAAAACTTTTAAATACTGAAACAGACGTTCTTGTTAATCTTTTATAAAGCACTGAATTATTGATATTACAGATTTCTCAACAAGGATACCGGAGCAAGGTTTCAAAATGAAGAAGATGAAAATCAAGGTGGATATCGTAAAAGGTGACAGGAATAATAACTAAAAGAAGACAATTATAATTAGCACAATAATTTGTCAACTATCAGCTTGAATAATGAGAACGAATTCACGAAGTAAAATACACTTAAAGTAAAATATATTCCTTCTTCATTATAAGTGGATTTAATAAACTTAATTTTAATAGTTTTCGTTATTCTTATTTATATTGTCACGTGTATAATGTTTTGTGGAAATAGTTTCTTCATTAGTTATTTCCTGAGATAACAAATAATCAATTTTTTTCATTATTAGTGAAATTTAACAATTCACTAAAATTCCTACATTTATTATTATTTCACTATTTGAAATATCCTACCGTCAGATCTACTCAACAAGATGGTATTGTCGAAGAAAATGGCATAAATCTTTATTCATATGATCAAGGGTCGAACGGACTTTTAGTTCACTCCAATAAAATTCTTCAGGTATCATCACATTTTTTAAAATTCTATTGTATTACCTTTCTATTTGTAAGCTCTGATACTACCTTATATTTTAAAAGGAACCTACCTTACACTGTTCTGTACTATCCCTCCTCTATAACCGATAGGTATCATTTCTAATTTGTAATTTTAACTCAGATTATGGAAAATACGAATTGCTGCAATTGCCGAAAGCGTTGGCAGCTTGCCATTTTGGCAAACATAGGTTTTATGATCGTCTTTGGCATTCGGTGCAACTTTGGTGCAGCCAAAAATCACATGTTCCGGAATTACACGGATCCTTGGGGCAAACAGCATGTAAGTAGTCCCACCCTCACACCGATGTACCGCACCTAGCAGATGAAGTGTTTTTCGTGATGGTTAAGCTGGCATATACCTGAATCTTCTCAGTATATAGCATACTTATTTTATCACTACCTCATCAAAATTTTATTACCGTGCGGAATTATACTTATGAATAAAACGCAAGATAGGTGTTTGATATTGATATTAAATACGTTAAATTACTTCTGCTTTAATTGCTTAGGTTCCTGAATTTAACTGGACTCGAGCAGAACTGGGAGTAATGGAGAGTTCATTTTTCTATGGATATCTTATTACACAAATTCCTGCTGGATTTCTAGCAGCAAAATATCCCCCAAATATGTAAGTTCAATAGATTTTAAATACCATCAATTAGTGAACGGATTTGGGCTAAGATAAAACAAAGTGAACGACGTACAGATTAAATTAAATGATGATAAGCACGAGGTATTTTGTACAGGCTTTTCGGAGTGGCTATTGGATGCGGTTCTTTTCTCAATACACTTCTTCCCTATGCGTTCACTACAAGAAGTGATACACTTGTTGCAGTTATTCAGATAATGCAAGGTCTTGTCCAGGTATAAAAAATCTAGACTTCAAAATAATCTTGTAAGCATAAGAGAAAGAAGAGATGTTTAATATACCACCTAATATTGGATGCTTTTATTAGGGAGTAGCGTATCCTTCAATGCACGGTGTCTGGCGCTACTGGGCTCCACCATTGGAGAGATCAAAACTAGCAACAACAGCTTTCACGGGATCATATGCTGGTGCTGTTTTAGGTCTTCCAGTTTCAGCATTTTTAGTTTCTTATGTAAGCTGGGGAGCACCGTTCTATTTATATGGTGAGGAAATATCAATAACCTATATAAATAATGATTTTATTCAATCTTACACGAATTTCTTAGATATGCTAGGAGCTTACATAAGTTAGAACTTTTATAAATAAATATTTTATAAAATCTATAGTTAGAAAATATCCCATAACAAAGGGAACAGAATTAGGCAGTAAGAAATACCAATAATTACCTCTCGTACCATCATTATTATCATAGGAATTGCCGGTTGTATTTGGGCGGTTTTCTGGTTTTCCATGACATTCGAAAAACCCGCCTACCATCCTACAATATCGATTGAAGAGAAAAAATTCATAGAAGATGCCATCGGGCATGTATCAAATACTCATCCAACAGTTAGTTTTTACCCATATTCTAACCTTTCTTCCTTGTTTTATTATTGTCCTTACCCTTATTTCATACTATATTTGTTTTTGCCTATTTTTTAATATTGTACAGTTTCCACTTAAAGTACTACACTAAAAAATTCCATATTATCTATCATTTCAGTATTGTTAAAACTTTTGTTACGTAAGTTCTTTGCAGTTGAAATCTATCCCTTGGAAAGCAATTGTGACTTCCAAACCAGTATGGGCTATTATTGTTGCCAATTTCGCAAGAAGTTGGACATTCTACTTACTGTTACAAAACCAGCTAACATATATGAAAGAAGCTCTAAATATGAATATAAACGACGTAGGGAGATATTTTTTTTGTTTACATAACTTTTTACTCATTTACGGTAAACTACAATTCTATCACATGCACACTCAAACTATCCTCAGTTCTAGTGTCAAAATATAGATAATTACGAGAACCTTTAACTAAAAAAAAGCAATTGGTTAATCTCTTAAGAAATACTACATCCACATTCTAAATTTTGAATTCACTGATTCCAAACATCAGTTTTTCTAGAATGTTATGCAAGACTTCTATTTTCTATGGTATTCAGATTATAATGTTTTCAACGCTTTGAGAATATCTGTAGAATTCGGATATATTTAAAATTTTTCGCATTCCTGATTTTTATGGTAATTGCTTTTCAAAAGTTTTTAAACTATGAAATTTACCGTCAGTTTCAGTTTTATGATATAAGGGCTAGGAGTCCAATTTCCATCGCATAATTCCTGCTGTAGATTACTACTCATTTTCTTATTAATGAAACTAGTCTTCCCTGAAGTCTTCTACTTATGTCTTTATGACCTCAAATTTTGGTAATTTGACTCAAAAAGGCAATGTCTTAGAAAATTTGCAGGGTAGAAGTGTCAATTAATCAGTTATATTGCCACGCATATTAAAAAATTTTTTTGTGGAATATAGTTTTTCTCAATTATCTTTTGATGTTTTACCGTTTTGAATATGAAAAGAAACCCACCAATGAAAAAAACTGCTCAATTGGAAACACTTTCCATTTAAGATGCACAAATAATCAAAATTAAAATATGTGGTTTGTCGAAAAATATAGTAGTTCAGAACTAGAATATTTCATCTTAAACAGCTTTAGAGCAATTTATTTTATTGCAGTCTGGAATTCTGGCGGCTCTTCCACATGCTGTCATGGGGATTGTTGTATTACTTGGTGGTCAGTTAGCGGATTTCCTTCGTTCAAATAAGATTCTTTCTACAACCGCAGTTAGGAAGGTATTTAATTGTGGAGGTGAGATTATCTAAAAGTGTGTCTGTAATTTGTGTTTTCCTACAACAGTAATTATTCCCAGTTTTTCGTCGTTATAATTGTTTTGGTACTACTAAAGGTTGCAAATAGAAATTGTTTAGTTATTAGTAGTAAAAATATTAAAAATGGTTCATTTTTATTTAATAGTGCTAGTGACACTGACCTAGACAGGCTCTTTTGTGTAATTCACCATTGTATTATGTCGCAGGATTTCAAAACAGTCATTAAGAAAGTTAATACACCTGTTTTTTTGAATTATAAAGTAACTGTTAGAGTGTTTACACAGGATTTGGAGGAGAGGCCCTTTTTATGCTCGTTGTGGCCTACACTAATAAGGAATCTACGGCCGTTCTAGCTTTAGTACTAGCTGTAGGCTGCTCGGGATTTGCCATTTCAGGTTTGTCAATTTATATAAATAAGTAACATTCTCTAATAGTCATATTTTATTCATACTCGTTGTTACATATTGAAATATTTAGTGAGTAGGATAAAATAAATGTAGTTTTAAATTAATAGCGTGTAAAATATGTTTACGGAAATAGTTGCGCAGGTTTCAATGTCAATCATCTTGACATTGCTCCACGTTATGCTGCTATTCTAATGGGGTTTTCAAATGGAATAGGAACTCTTGCTGGGTTAACTTGTCCGTTCATCACGGAGAAGTTCACTGCAAATGGTGCTCATGGCTGGGAGAAGGTGTGGTGGTAATTCTAATTGGTAAATAGATGAATTTTAATTTAGGGAATTAGACCATTCATGTTAAAGCATATGACTATCATATTTAAATTTCTACTTGTTGTAAGTAATCACACTATTTCGAAAGATTTATTCAGCAGTATTTCCTGAATTAAAGTAATTTGTACCAGAAAGGTTTTGACTTTAGGTTTTTCTTCTGGCCAGCCTTATTCATTTTACAGGAGTAACTTTTTATGCAGTATATGCATCTGGAGAACTTCAGGTAGATTTATTTTTATACTCTTACTGAGTAAATTGTCAAGATATTTTGTGACGATATATTAAATGAAACCAATACTATTAAGGAGTGGGCTGAACCAAAACCTGAAGAAGAACCGTGGAATACTACTATATTAAATCATCGATCGAGTAATGGTGGGTATTGTATATCATCTTACAAATTTTATCAGCTCATATATTAAAATCTTGTTTTAAACATTTGACTGGATTAACTGCTATTAAATATAGATAAATAATATAAATAAGGATATTGCTCATATAGCTGGATACGGTGCTGCTAAACAAGAGGCTCCCATCAGTCTAGCTCCGCTACCCACTGCAGATCAAATAAATAAAGGTACTATTAAATGTAGCCGGAGTTTCCTATGCATATTGTGAACATCGTAAGCGTATGTGAGTGTTTTAGTTTTTCTTAGCGGTAAATCATTAATCACCCTTGTCTACTCATTGAGATCTGGGTTATTGCTAGATTAAATGGGCTTATAGAAAGTCTTACGTATACCATAATTCATATGAACTAATTTTTATTATTCCAATTCTACACTTCTAAGGACGTTCGCAATCGATGTCTACCCACTCAAAACCTGGGTTTCAACCTACGCCATCGTCAAATCCGTTTTCGGCCTGGGGTGACTCAACTGTTGGACATCAAGTCGCAACAAATCCAAACTTTGAAAATTGGTAGTTTAACATAGTAGTTTTCTTATTGCATTGGGGTCTACTAGGAAAGAATTGGAAAACACCAATATATATTAGTGACTCAACTTGGTTTTACCGCTTCCTACTACATTGCGTATCTATTTACTAACTGTTATTGAGTTTTATTTTACATGTAGTTTGAGCCACAGTTTGGGTCTTATATATTTTATATCTCCAATTTTCATATCTTCCCTTTCACCGTTTATTAGAAAGTATTTTAAACATATCGATTAGTGTCCTCGTTGTACCCTTTTCCTACAAAATACCGTAATAGCTTAATAATTGTGATTACTGTCAGAGTTTTATTTTCCTTTGTTATGGTGTTTTCTACATGAAGGAATCATACGCAGCCGACATTCCTATAGTTAATCTAGCATAGTCCGGATCAATTATGATACCTAGTTATCGCAGGCACGATTCTGGCCACAATACATACGACACTAGTTTCGATAAAACAGTTATCCACTTTAACCAATTACACGACAAATATCAATATCTGTCATTCAGTGAATTCATAATTCCTGTCCCCAACAAGTACACAGTTCGGAAAAAAAAAACAATTTATCAAAACTCATAAACAGAAAAATCTAAAAGGGGGATGATAACTGACGTGAAAGACGGGGGAAACAGTACGTCCGACTAATTAGAGCGGGCGCAGCTTCTAACGAGCATTACTGTCCCTGGACGTCGGCGCTACACTAACGCAACTCGGTTAAATAGTCGAGTCACGTTTGGCATGCAGAGCTCGAAAGGGGAGGGTAGTTTACACCGCCGCGCGTCTAGTTATCTTATACCACTGGCCGGCAGTCGCACACTAACAATATAACCAACAGACAGAGAGAGCAACAATCGGGGGGCGCTCAACGCCCCGCCGCGCCTAAGCACCCAAGCGCGCCTAACTTACAATTATTACAAAACAACGTTAAATAAATATGTATGTATATGTGCATTTTACAAGTGCTTAACAGAGTGCGGGGGTTGGGCCCCCGCGATAACAAAAATAGGATAAAACGTATATCGACACATTAAAACCGGGGCGGTAGTGGGAGGGGAGGCTATGTAATACGCAAAAAACGATTTTACAAAATGCCTACGCGGAGCAGTCATGATCCCTTCACGAATAATAGTAAAAACATTCGCGTAAATAGCTAAAACAACGCATCGCCAGCGTCGCGTTGTACGGTGAAACGCATATGAACAAGCATTCGCGATGAGACCACAACCACCACCTACACGGTCACGACCAGACGGGTCCTACCACACGCACGCACACACACAATAAGATATAGAAAGAGCTAAGAACCAACCAAGAAACTTGTAACAAAATGACAAACAACGGAGAACACAACAAGGCGCAACCTGGCGCGTCTTCTATGGCGTCTGCACGACTAGAGCGAAGCCAATACATCGCGCGCAAGTGACGAAACAAAGCGCGCGCACAGAATAGACCCAGCAGCTATTGGGAAGATTGACAAGGTTGTAGTGGAAACAGGTGATCTAATGGAAAAGCGAAAACCTTGGGTTGTAAAGTGAATGAGGCTCTCGGCCGCCGGGTCCAGCCGGCTGTTGGGTTTGCCACTCTACCTATGAGCTACTCTACTGAGTACCCTGCTGGAAACGATATAAATACAGACGATAGTCCTTAGAGGCCAAAACCACCGAGCCATCATCCACCAGCGCCACATCAAAGCATTGTGCATGTTTTACCTTTGATTCAAGGGCGCCGATCATTGAGCCATCCTGCAATAAAGGACTTATAAAGATATATAATAGTAGATTATCACTGTCCATAACCCATCCAAAAAATAGGAGCAACCAAATAGTTAAAATTGGCGAAGTCAATACCAAATTAAGGAGCGAAAAAATTTACTTAAAACCTTTTAAAATATGCACCACTAAGCACGCAAAATGCATCATCCCATTATTCAACAGAATGACCGCAAAGGAAGCACGGCCCGGTACCACGGCCACACAGTATCCTTCCCCAGGGGTGTCACGTTCAAGGACGCAAACCACTATTACGCAGTCACCGGCCACCATATCAATTTCGTGCACGACATTTAGATCAACAAATTAATTACTACAACACGATGTAATTCTGCTATGTGAAAGACTGGTTGGTGGTACTGTAGTAAACTTCAAATAATTCTATGAAAAATTCGCAAGCCATAGGAAATAATTGAATGTTATAAAGCAAATACTTACCTGGGCAAAAACGGTAAGATTGAAGTTGTTATGATTGTCTGCCACCACCACTTCGCCTATCGAGTTGATGCCAACTCCAATCGGATAATTGGTTACACCTTCGCCTCCAATTTGACGTAAAAATTGGCCTTCATAGGAGAACACCTGATAACATTAATTAATTAATATAGTATTAGGTTTTTTTTAACCAAATGATTTCGCGTCATACTCGCTCACTTTAAAAACCCCGACATACTGTCATTTGAATCAGCCGTAAATCAGCGCCTGGTCGTGTATCCCAAATATCACATTATATAACAACGCTTGTGACATAGCTACTAGAAATCTATACTAGGCAAAAACTTTACAATACTAAATAAGTTATATTCACAGATCTCTAATAGATTCTATTTAGTACACATTACAAATAAGATCAAGCACAAATAAATTTGCCTAATACGTAGTACCTCACTCAAACCTTAAAATAACCCAGATCTTGAAACCATCCATCCCTTTATAATATGATTCACTACTGTCCCACCAGTAGAAATATGCACAATACAGTACCGGATTGCGCGAGTAGCGCAATTCCCCACTCAATTATATCCACTATATTGTCAGCCTTCCGAAACGTACTAAGTAATACATATCCATTCATAAAGTATTTGCAAAAGATAATCAAAACTACCCAAAATACTCATAATGGAAATTCTCTACGCACAACTCGATTGACACATGAACACCTTTATGCTTTAAAAAACTCTCACCTTGATACAGTGTGCACGATTATCTGATATGAGAATTTCATTCTTGTCGTTTGTACATACGCCATTGGGAAATTCTAGATAACGAGAACAGCTGAACTTCTGAAGGATATTTCCGAACATATCGAAAATAATAACACGCATAACCTGAAAATATTTGAATTTTTACTGGATATAAACTATTTCACTAGATCTCCAATACACTAACTATATAGCTCTAAAATTTTCATAGAAATCCCGGATACAAAAATGTTTTTCATGTGTTCAATATATTGTTGGTTAGGGGCGCCGCGCGTGTCTAGAATGCGAGAGGCCAGAGTGGGCAGAGACGCAGCGAAGGCTATGATGACTAGGAATATTTTAGGGTTGTCATAAACACATAATTTAGCCAAATCAAACAAATTATGGAAGCATTTTTGGTGCATCTTAATACAAGTAATAAAAAACAATACTTTCACAAAATATACTATGGTTATTTGAGAAGAAGAGATTAGTACTAAAAGAAATATCAATGATAAACCTTGCACTCGACAACTATTATGCGTCCTTTGTTGTCCACACAAACGCCTCTCGGATGCTGGAGAATGTTTGCACCAAACTTGCGTAGGAACTGTCCATATTGGTTATATACTTGAATCTGGTGGGTTGGTGAACGCTCCGTTACCACAAAATCACCAGTCATCTTATTAACCGCGACTCTAAAATTTTGTATCTATTTCATTGGTTAAGTTCAATTAAAAGCTATACAATTAGCCAATACCATCAGCCGCACCAAAAATGATACTCCCTATTCAATAGATATAATAATCAATGGAGAAAAAAGAATGACCTGTTCGGATACAGTAGTTGACCATCGCGTTTACCACATTCGCCAAACTGAAACTTGAAGCGGCCTTCCTTGTCGAAAACCTAAATTGCACAATTACATTTTAGCAAAATCATGCAACTGATGAACAAAGCATTTTAAAAAAAACCCCACTCAAATACGTAAAATGGAAATTTATTGATGGTAAATCAGAAATAAACCCAACCAACTTGAATACGATGATTGTTCGTATCAGCGACAACAATATCTCCTTGAGCATTCACTGCTACTCCTGATGGCTCCGTGAATTGACCTTCCATGACACCAAATTCACCAAACTTGCAGTGATATATCATCTTCTGGCGTTTGATTTGAGACCTACTGGAAAATCACTTTTAAAAATTAACAACTCCAAATTAGCTTCGATTATATATATAATTCATAAAATAGTCACCCAAACAATCATCTCCGTCCCACTGTACTGAATAGTAATGTACAACTATTCTGCATTCCATTATACATGGATGCAATATTTCATTATACACAAAGTGATATATCGGAATGGTAAATAGTAGGCTACAATATAGTATAAATCTAGATACTAAACAACAGCTAAGCGTAGTCAATAACAAATTTGAAATAGTTAAATTTTTCACGATGTTGCAGCCTTTATGAAACCAACAGCTCCAATAATTTGAAGATTAAAACTGTAGACTATTGTATACCAATATAATAAGTCTATACTTCTTCAATAGATTACAGTAAAAGCCATGATAAATTAGCAAATAATCTGACCTCGGAGGATACATGGAGTTTAGCTTGTCATCATCAACATTCCCGGGCTCCATAAGTCCCAGACTCGGCTCAACACCAATTGACCATTTGTCGTACTGGTTATAACCCTAAACCAAATATGATATTAAATATATACTTATATATGAATTATAAATAGCTACCTCGCTGTTAAATGGTCCTAGTGACTGACTAGAACCACCAAAGTCATTTTTAGGACGAAGCATATTTGCATCCGTAGGAAAACTTGGGGCAACTGGAACGCTATGCGCCTGTGGAGGCGAACGAACAAGCTAAATATTTAAAAAAAACTTACATAAGGTCCAAAAATGGAACATTCTATTTAAGAATCCAGTGAAAACTGTAAATAAATGAAAGTGAAGCAACCTGTCGACTAGGTGGTCGTCCGATAGGAGTGGGTGGCATTCCAGTCTGAGCCGATGGCATCACTCCATTCCATTCGGCTACTCCACCTCGAACTTGACCAACTAATTGCTGTATAGACTGACGAGCAAGAGTTTGGTTTAACTGTGGCATTTCGAGTTCGCACGATGAACCTAGGGCATTTGAAGCCTAAAAAGAAAATTATTAATTACAATAGTCGTATCTATTTCTAAAAATCACACCCCTACTCTTGCACTCACGTCGGGATTAAAAGCTAGAAAAAGCTGAAGCCGAGTATCTAGCAGCTGTTTAAATACCATCACCTCGGTCGGTGATGCATACTTAATCAGTCGCGTGGTAAAGTCGATCGTCTGACTTAATTTTTCGGACATTTGCTGAATTCGTTTATCCACCATAGTCAACTGGATCTGGAAATATCCCTAACCGTATGTTGCATGTTCATAACTGTGTTACAACACTAATTATCAAGAAAGTTTTAAATGTATAAAAATTCGAATTTTTAATGCAAATATTAACCAATGAAAAGAGTAATGAAATCTATATCATCAGTTATGCAGTGGCATTGTTGTTTACACTTTACAAATAACGCTAAGATTAAGTGCCGGGTCATTTATGTTCCTATCAAAATATCACTTTAAAAAAAGGTATTATGACACCAAATTATTTATTACTGATAGTCGCATTTTGATATAGCACTATCAATTACGTTTCTAAAGTAGTGGAAAACATTATTTTTACTGATCTATTTAGAAGAACAAAATCCCTGCTATTTTAAGAATTCAGGTAAAAATTTACATTCATTTAATTACCTCCCCCCTCACACTCAACACTCCCCACTGCTAATCAGGCCAAACGCCAAGTATGACAGAGCAAACAAAATGGTTCAGACAACGCTCACAAGGGGTCACGAAACTAGTTCATCAATCAATAATTATGTTTTATTTCCGCGTCTAATAAAATACAGAAATCTAATATTTAAATAATCAACTGAATCAAATTCTAACATCATACCTGTTTAGCAGAATAAGCGGTGTCAATATCTTTAGCTACAACTTTTCGCTGTTCATCTACGAATCGCAGTAGAGATTGTACATTCTCATCCAACTGAGCATGCGCTCGTTGAAGGCTAATATTCAGACGTTGTTGAGAAGAATCAACCTAAAACTTGATCAGATAGTATAATTCCATTCTTGACAGTACAACTGTAAAAGTAATGCCGTCGGTCATGACATCTATTAATTAGGCCATATGATCGACGTAATTACATGAGGACATTTAAATCGATAAGAAAAAGCACCTGCTTAAACATATCAAGCAATTCGGAATGTTTCCCACGAGCTTCCCCAACAAGCAATTCCATAGTAGCCATTTGCTTGTCGGCAACCTATATCAAATAAAATAATACAGTTCTACACACGGAAGATCAATAATAATAAATCATCACAATTAACTACACATAGTTATTATTTCTTGTCTTCACTGACTGATTAATACCTGTTTAGTTGCATTTTTATATCAGCCCACTACACGCGATGAGGTGTTGCGGCTTAGTTATAACTAAATCTAAGTAAGATATTGCCATAATCAATAAAAAGATGACACATAGGGCAACAGCATGTCAAGCTCCATGTTTATTATAATTTGTCAAAATACAGAAAAATCATAAACTAGAACAAAAAGTGGCAAATATACACTTTGGACAATTTAGTTATAACTTCACCACAACACACCACCTACCTCCGAGCTTGCGACTCACTAGTACGAGCTCGAGCCGTCACGAAAGTGACATATTTCATAGGTTCTCAACCCATTGAATGGATTCACCTACTTTCCTCGGATCATAACCTGTCATCAGGTCCAAAAGGGCCATGATCACAGCACCGAGGTTCCCAGCACGATCCTCACCACGGGATTTGCCCCGTAGTAACTCACCGCTCACCTAATGTGCTGCGTTTGCCCCCTTAGAACAACCTGTGGTGCAGGCTCACCTCACTGATAGGCTCGTACTGGTGAGCAGGGGTTGCATGGTCGACCAGTGTACACTCGCGGCAGATGGCCAGATTACACGTGAGGCAGAAGAAACGTAATGGCTGCGTGCGATGCTGCAGACATTTGCATGCACGTTCCGCTGCCGTCATCGGAGCAGGAGCCTAAATATATTTTTATTTAATATAGCTATAAATATTGTATTGAGTAGCCCAAATCTTCTGTAGTGGGTATAAGTGCTTTGAGGTATAGGAAATATCTGCTTGCATAATATATATCGTCGTGCCAGAAGCACTAATCAGATTAACCTGAATCTGGGCAATAGCTTCAACACGGTGTCCCTCAAAGCAATGCATGTACTGATGAGCCATGGTGCAGTTAGTGCAAAGAAAGTGGGTGCACTGTTGGCAGAAATGTGACGCGCGCTCGCCCGATTTGCAACCAGTGCACGTCGAACGGGAAGTATTGTTAGAAATCTGGAACTAGGTCTGTTATATTAAAATAAAAGTTGAACCACTCAACAGGTAGTTTACTAATAACCTGATCACAGGGAGAGTCAGAAAGGGGAGGGGAAGAGGAAGTCGAGCTCGGTGAGCCGAACAGCAGGCCCTTGTCGTCCATAGTGAGTTGACGAGACAGCACCGATTCCAAACCATAGTCAGACAGTAGAGAGTCAAGACCGAGTTGCACGCTGAAACAAGTTTATGATAGATAAATACCTTTCAATTAAATAATCAATGTTCCAACTCGAATAACCTCAACTGAGTCTCCATGTGGCACTGCGGGCAGACAATGCGCTCCGCAGAATCTAGCTGTCTCTCGAGGCACGACTTGCAAAATGAGTGGAAGCACGCAAGTACCTTCGGCTCGCGATACGGCTCCAGACACAGAGGGCACTTGACGACCTGATAAAATACAACTATTTATAAAATAAATCCTAACATATTAATTCCTAAAATACACAGGTGGGAAAGATATGACTGTAATAACTATATATAACAGCAAACAATTTACATACCGGATCTCTGCACTTTGAAATTAAATAGAAATCACCTACAAGACATCTGCATTTTACCACTCATAAAATGAGAAAATATACTGTACCGGCAAGGTTGTAAAGAGAAGAGAACAGGAAGACACGAAAAATAAATAACAAAGAAGGGCAGAGAGCGAGAGCAGTGGTGCGCAGAGAACGAGGATGAATTACTAAGGGTAAAGAGGTGATGTATATCTAGATAGAAATGCCTTGAGAGCATCCAGAAATATAAAGAGTGAGGCCACACAATGAAGAAATGAAAGAGGAAATTAATTAATTAAAGCAAAAAACACATTCTTTCGGAAACACCACTCCGAGTGACATACATTATTACTACTAGGGAATTAGTACTACCTACAACGTGTGGAGGTCGGATGAAAAACTAAAGGGCATTCATGCCGCTCTAGGTAGTTCCAACTAAGCGCGAGGCCACCGCTGCGACGCGCGAATGAATGTGCGCGAAACTGAAAAGACGCAAGGGGTAAAGTGGCGGTGGTGATTCGTAGGCTAGATAGCGGTAGTTTTGATGTTCATGTTTGCGCGGCTGCGGAGTTTGATGGCCCCGAGCACCACTGCGCATAGCTGCCTGGCACCAACCACCACCTCAACTATTAAAACAGTACAGGCACATAAAATACTGTACATGAAAGGAGATCAAAAGAACGGTTAGGTACAACATTAACACAAAAGATAGCAGTTTAGAACCACACACGTATACACACCAAACTGATAAGACGCGACACCAGGACTGATTGACAGCTAGCGCGCCGTGTGCGGTCCACTCTAAATACAATCGATTTCGCGCGCAAATAAGAGAAGAACTGTTCTATAAAACCATGCCCAGTGAGATAGAACACCACTACTAAAATAAAGATGGTAATAAGTAAAGCAAATTGGGAGGAAATATAGTGTAATCACCAGCGCTGTCTAACAGCTTACAGTGAGCGGTGTAGATTATGCAGCACTAACACGTGTGACCCGAATCGATTCGGAGCGCTAAGCGGCAGGCAGCGGCGAGCCATTCAACGGCCACGCCCCCACCAGAGGCAAAAACGGAGGAATTTCGAAAAAGGGCGGAGCCTAACGTATATCTCATAATCGAACGTGACTAAGAAATCAATATTAGTTGATCAATAATCAACAAAAACTGCATACTGTGCAGTAGTAAAAGAAGTCAAAACAACAATTAAACAGTTCAAAGAACAAGCAATAAATAAATCATTTTAATGGATAAGTATACTTTAACGATTTACTCACCTGTTCGTTTATCGGCGGAGGAGTAGGGGCCAAGCCGAACGAACCTCCGAGCATAGGCTGGGAAACAGCTGGAAACCGCACATAACTACCAAGCTAATATTGATCACAATCGTTTTTGATCTGCCCACAAACACCACTTTCATACGCAGGCAAGATGGTGAAACTATAAACTCTTTTAACCTTTAATTACTGTAATAATTGCAACAATTATACTTTATATTCTGTAATAAATGTCAGATGAAAATATAAGTAATGAGATTCATTGCTATTCTTCAAGTCACCTCTCAAATTATTGCACAATTCCCTTATCAATAATTGTTTCGGATAATAATGAAATAATGGCAAGTATGGGCTCGTGTTTTACATGTTATAATTTTGGCTTAGTCAAAATTCGGCCCTTATGACTGCACACCTTAATACTTTATCGAGCGCGTCTTAAACAAACAGCAATATTGCAAAATCTTTCTTATTCTGATATCAAAGACTGGCTGGCGCTTGTCTTGTGACAAACTTTATTGCTTGTGCAGTGTGCAAATTACAGCATTTTTGTTACATTAATCGACATATATCCACAGGTGGCTTTGATTAGAATCAATTAACAAGAGCAGAAGATCTGCTAAATATGCCCTATTAATGTACCCTATAGTAAATACAGCTCTAAATGGTGTGAAAACACCACTCAACTACTGTACAATTTATCTCTCGCATGGGACCACTCTTTCTGACCTGTTCTTGAGAAATGCTCTATAAGAAAACTGCTACGACAATGAAACCAATTCTTCGTAAATAGTATCAAGCTATGCTCTTCCGGTCCACCAGGTCATGCGATTCTATCTAAGATGACACCCAGTATGCAGCGCCGCCATAATTGCGCTGACACTCCAGATCGCTACTGATTACGATATTGTCGTGTTCTTAACATAAACAACGCGAAGATCAAACTATAGTGGCAATAAACGGCTTACTTGGCAAATTGTTCAAGATGCCACCTAGTACACTTTACTATCATTTAGTACCGCTATTTTATCGAAAAATGTTGAACACAAAGGCGTCAAAAGTGGGCAGAATTGGATGAGAAAATAAAATCTGCCTTTTTAATTTCAGGTCATCTTATTAATCAATCAAATTGGAGTATGAAACAAAGAAGTCTAAAAGCTCTTAATATGGATTATATTTATTGGAGCCTACTCTTAACGCTATGGATAATCATTATGGTTCTAGAAGTGTTCAATTATCTCAATGGGCGTCTGTTTTTGTTGAGAATACTGTCCCTCGCACGTCGCAGCCATTAGGCCTCGACAGTGACCACCCACTGTTTCACTATCTATAATTGCTTTGCCATGCTAGATTTCGGATGTAATCTTGTAATAACTATCTCCAGTAATAGAAAATGGACAATAGTAGGAAAGTAAAAACCAAAAAAATGAGAATAATTAACTAAGTAAACCCAACCTGAGCCCCAAGGTGATGTGGCAAATGGCTGAGGAATAGGACGAGCAACAGAAGCGAGCAGCTGAGAGAAAGCATATTCATCAGAGCCACTGCTACTTCCCAGTGACTCCGACTCACTCATGTCGGCTTCTCTGAAATCAAGAACTTGTAATTAAAACTGGTGAGATACGAATAATTGTTATCAGTGGTACTCGGTATGAAAAATTGGAATGATAAGCAGGTAACGTAAAGAATTCAAAACTTAATATGGAAATCATAAATACTGGTTGAACAATTAGCAAGCAAGTTTAAAATGAATAGTCCAGTTTAGATCTAAGGATATTCGATGCAGTATCTGTAAGTAGAGTCGAAGTGACTTACATTTGATTACTTTATTCAAAAATAAATCCTTGAGAAAACAATAAACATCCATTACAATTCCAACTAAGTCATTGATCTCTAATTAACCTGCGCTATTGAGTCATGTCAATGTCACACTGTATATGACAGTTGGTAGACGGCAGTATAGTACGTTCCAAGGGAGTTCGGCCAGATTATCTAAATCCGATTACGCAGAAGAATTCCGTCTCAACATTGAGAACTTAGTCATCTGCTATTTTAACTGAGGGTCCTTTACCAGTTTTTAATAGCTAAAAATGAAATAGTCATCAGATCCTCTATTGGTATGAATTTTATCATAAAAAATGTCAATTGCCATTTTTTCTTGAAGCGTGAAAAGTACAGTAGATTCTAAGAGAAATAAAGAGGAGAAAATATAGTTATACTGGGTGCAGTAGAAGTGGGAGAGTGAGAAGAAAACATAGTGCTGAAATAGCGTTTTGTTTGTTTCGAGAGGATGAAGCCGGGGGGTTGGAACGGATCTGCTAGGGCGTATGATGTGGGTAGTCGGGCGGCCGAACACGCACGTGACGTGAAAACAGCGCCGCAGGGGCAACCTAAGTGGGCGACCCGCAATATCCTAGACAGAAGGCCAAGCCCCGTTGTATAGGCCAGTGCAGCCCACCTTTGAGGGTCCTCGGCGTTTGTGCAACGACTGGTGCAGAAAGTAAACAATTTCTAGGAGAATAACATCAATGGAAGGGACGAAAGGAGATCGAGAGTTGAGATCATACAAAAAGGCGACAGATGGCGAGATGGTGAGAAACATCGTACTAGGTGCGGAGAGTAATAGTGAAATGCTATCGGGCAGCATACATGAAAAATAATGGGCGCCGGCAGAGGGTGCTGAGAAGCAGATTGCACGTTGCACCGCCCCTTGCGGCGAGGAGTTCTTCGGCGTGGAGGGTTTGTGAGAACGAATGTGTTCGTTCGAAAGGAGACTAATCGCCGCACAGAGAGATTGGAGAAAGAAAGAGCATGTTCCCCCGCGCGCGCGTCAAGAGCGAGGAGAGATCCGTGACGAATGCAGTTCCGACAAACAAGTACGAAATAGCACATGATTCAAAGAGAGTATAAACGCCAAAGTAAAAAAACGAGTCCGTCAGTTGTTTTCCAAATACAACGATAAATAGAAAAATCGAAACGCGTCGCGAACATCTATGCGCTACGACTTTGATAGACATTAAAAGGCTATATCTTTATTGTCATCTATGATATGAGTGACTCATAAAAGACTAAAATCAAAAACAACCAAAGAAAAATGAAGATAATGTACTATAAATGAAGCTAGAAAGAATACGAAGGCGAGGAGAAGCAAGACAAAAAATGATGTGATCTCATGAGAAGAAAAACATGAGAAATATCCAACAACTCTCAAATGATTTTTCCATAGCTGCATATAGTAGGAATGAAACGATGTTTTTCCTAATACGCGTAGAGTTAGGACAGTAGCACTTTGACATACAAGGAATTATTGCTTCAGGGCTGAAGTACTAACACGACATAGCATGTTGATGAAGCAAGCAATCGGGCAAGAGAGCGAGACGCGTTCTATATGGATTCTCTCAACAATCGATGCACTAATGTTGGTTGCCCAAGGGCCAAACATGAGCAGCACCTCAATAAAACGTTATATTTAGTGGATTATTTTTTCCACTTTAGGAACTGTGGGTCCAACATTTATTGAAAACTTATAGGACAGATGCATATGAATCCTATACACTTATTCTATAGCAAATTAGGGAAAATTACATTGACTATGGGAAACAGTAAATAGTTAGATCTAAAGCTGACATTCAGAGTTTCAAACATTTACTATGTGCTCATCAATGATCCGGAGCGAGTTCAGTAAACTGGCTTCTTATACACAACAGGTTCTTGTTAAGAGGTCGGTCGTACAGAACAGAACCGCATGTAGTAGATAGTCATAGTCGTATCAAATCTAATTTTGTAGAGCATAAATACTTTCTAAAATCAATAAATATGAGCTGAATTTATCGCATGTATCTGCGCACGAATTCAATTATTGCGCAGACTATAATCGTGCAGACTGTACCACAATATCTTGGTCGTTCTCTCATCCGTCGTCCGCACTACGATTATTGTCTCTAAGACTTTGTCAGACCTCGTAGCTATATCTCGAGCAATAAACGCCGGCATAACATCAATTATAACAACCTCAACATCTGGTTCTTCTTATTCCGTCATTTCTCAACCATTACATTGTTCTCTAAAATCGTCATGGGTTGGGGGTTTACCACATGAGTCGCAAGAGAATTAGCAAGGCATATCTAAATAAGGATTATCTTTTTCCCATAACTAATTTTCTGAGAGCCTTCGAGTAAATCAGTAAGTTGATGGTGAATATATTGTAAAAATCCTATACAATATGTATGGAGTAACTTAAACATGATTGCCATGAGAAGTATAGTAATCTAAGCCTGTGCCAACTCAGGTATCACAAGCCCATTAGACGCACTTGCCATAATAAGGCAATTCATGGGAACTAGCAGCAACATGGTCAACACTCGACTTTAGGCACAATTGCAACAGGGTTGCTATGGACAATGCTTGAGTGGTAATATCTAATGATTGTTAAAATGTGAGAAACATCATTTACACGTAATATTTGAGGTTTACTGGCTCCATGCATTCTCGCATTCATTCTAACATGACACTGATAAGAAATTCTAAAAACACTGCGCTGATCGATTTTCGCATAGACAACATTTGATTTATAGCCTTCATAAGACCGCATATTGTTATATTCTTACTGCTGTAATACTATACCTTAATCCGTATAAGCTTATTTAGTAAAATTATAAAATAGGACGATGGACGGAACAAGTAAGAACAGAAAGAATTGCAGTTTGTTCCGCTGTTCTGCACTGAATATAGTGTAGGATATAGGGATCTGGATAACATCTCTAGACCCGACACGAATCAGCTGTATGCACTGATCTTCATCGTGTAATTATAGACATTATGGTAGCCATATGGGATAAGCAATCCTTCTGCCCATCACTTTCTCCCTCTCCCTTTTTTGTCCTTCAACTGATTTGCATAGTTCCTTTCCCATCCTCATTTCTATTCTATAGAAACTACCAAATCCCTAGTTATTAGGATACTCATTAATTTACTGTAGTATCTTTGACTTAAAAATAAGTTGTAAAAAGACAAGTTGCTTGTAATACTTAATGAAAATTTTTCAAAGCACTTACCTTGGTGGTGACGGCTCGAACTCAAGATAGGGCAACATTTTTGCCAAGAAATAGTGACTCTATAGGCGGTAGTTCTTCAAGAGAAAGGAAAGATTTCAAGCAGCACTCGACTTGATTTTTTGGTGGTATCTCTCGTTGCGGCGCGGCGGCGCTAACTGCACGTGATACGACCGACCCGCAATTGCCCGCGCTCTTGTCTTGCCACGAAAGAACACTTTGTTTAGAACACATAGCGTTCATGAGAGAATTTTTGTAACCATTAGGATAAACAATTACATTACATGCAAATTCACTGAATAGATGCGAAATTTATTAACTACTAAATTATTTATTAGCATAATACAGTGCGAAAAATTATGCTATCACTAAATTCAATACGGCACAATCAATAATAGTGTTTGCCTTACATTTTAAGCCCCAGTGATAAACTGCAAGCATTGAAAAATAGTGCCAGTGTGCAGTTTTTATACGGCACGGGATTGAATTGATATCACCCAGGAAATGACTGTTGGCGCACCCTGTGACCCATGTCATCTTATATGTTATAAAGATCTGCCGCCGGTAGTCATCTTTAATTAGACTCATTCACCGCATCGAGAAGACATAAAGAATAAGACAATGGGTTGTTTGCGTAATAGAGGGAGTTGTATTCGGGTAGGGGTGAACTGAGCATACTAGATCACATCAGCAAGTTAAGCGAGAAAAATTAGTTTAGTCCGTACTATTATAAAAATGTAGATCGATCGTTATTTATTCGATAGTGATGAAGGCTTACGAACATGTTTTGAATCACTAAGAGAGGATCTAGCGATAGATTTTCAATCAAAAGTAGACTTTCAATAGAGTGAGAGATGGTCCCTAGCAGTGATGATTAATAATGTAAACAGCGCGTATTCTAGCATTAATAAAACACTAACTTTTCATGTTTATTTTCGGTGAGAAGAGTGGACGACATGTCGAGATTTAGTAGCGTGAGGAAATGAGCTTTTATCAGAAGAGATTTCTGCAATCAGTATATTTCAACATGTTATAAGTACATCCATACATTACGTGAATACTGCTTATTGGCATAAATAACGTACAAACGCCTACAACTTGACTTGTATTCACTGAAGCTGGAAGATCCCCCCTCCCAACACCCTCTGAGTCTAATATAAGCCATACACCAAAGATCTAATCACAGTCCAAGTTCCTTCATTCCTGTTTAAAATGATTTCCGGGACTCACAAGTACGGCGCGGAAACGCAAGCGCATTCGTAATACGCTGAATCGAAAATTTCGCTTTCATTTGTCACTGATTATATGAAGCAAAGTTAGTGGTCCAGATATTTTCAAGAATTAAATGTGCTAACTTTTCTTCAAATGAGAGCTTTTTAACACTGCTGTTCCTAACAAATTCCTCTGAAAATAGTTAGGAGTGCTGCTGCCTGTCTGTAATGAAGAGCCGAGACCTCCTAATAAATAAGATTGGATGTAATGAGAATCTATCAATAAAGGGTTTTCTTACTAATACGTAAAATATACTATACTAATATTTGAGAGCGGATATGTTATTCCTAGAAAATTCACCCATTTTCCCATGGTATGACACACAGAAGATGAACGAAACAATAAATGTTTGCAACACACCACTTCTGGTCAGTATCTAGCCGACCGTCTACACTGATCTAAGAACACTGAGAAATAAATGCATTAAATGAAAAGCAGTGTACACCCAGAGATAGTTTTGGTAGAGTATCACACTCAACAAAGTCAGGTGATAGTTGCAAATGTGTATTGAAAAACAAATGTAAACAACTACTGGAGGGTCAAGTGGTTGCCCGTATGCTGTAAATAGATGTATAAAATCAATTATTGGTCCGCTGCTACGCAATGGAATGAACTGCTCTGAGTGTCAAATTCGAATGACGTCCTGGCGCAGTGCTTTTTGTGTATCATGCCCGGCTGATGTTAGTCATTCGGAATATAAACAGAGGACACCAAATACCGGGATTAAACTGATGAGCAAAAAAAGGTGTATCAATGAAAAATGCACACAAGTCCTAGGTAAAATTTTAAGTATTTATTTGGTCATTTACATCATTTTCGCATGCAAATATGAAAGATGTGAGCGAATAAACATCAGGATGACTCAAATCGTACAAATCCTCATAAACATGATTGCCAATCAGTCACCATAATAACTACTAATTTACATAGTTATGGTAATTCTAAGACTTAAGAAATCGTTCTATCGCGAGAAATATTTCTGCTATCACATGTCTTATCGATATGAATCATAGTGTATAAGACGAATGGATCATAAGCAACACCCAAGATTAAAGTTCATCAGAACTTGATAAACGAAATTATTTGGTAATACACCTAGTTATTACGTGTACGCGGATTCGATAATGAGTACTATCAGATAAAATATGGAGTTTCGTAACAGAAGAAAGAAACATCATTCTTCCTGCCGATTTAAGAATGACTAATAACAGAAAACTACTGGGTTTTTGTAATACATTTTAATAACGAGTAACCATACGAAAACCCGTTAATCCCTATTTACTATGCAAACGGGACGTCCTTGTCAGAGCTATGCAACAACAGAAGTATTGGCGCCTACGAACATCCCAGCCATTGGTTGAAGGACCCAAACAAAGAAACTACTTTTCAACGGTTTTCGTTTTTGTTTTAGTCCTTTTAACCAAATAAAAATAAAAATAAAAATAATTTTTAAAGGTAATAATCATAAGGAAAAATATTCTTTGTGACAATATGGAAATAGAAACTGTTAAAGTAGATTAAAAATATCTCACATGACATTTCTAGAAAATTATGTAACCTAACAGCCGTTCTGAGTTATAAATACACTTTTAGTTCTAATCTTTCTTCTAATTACAAGAGTAGACATATATGTATACATATCTTTATTTTTTGATTTATAATTGAAAACGAAGCTTGTGTGACTTATACGTCACTACACATCGATTTCTGATACTGGCAGTAAAACTGTTATGCGGCTTAGTGATAGACTCGCTTATACAAGCAAATCCACTAAATATTACAGATTCAAAAAGCGGTGCTTTTCACAAATACTACACAATTAGAAGCAAAGTTCATATTTCCCGCTAACAATGCCTAGAGATGAAACGCAACAAAATTACTTAGAAATTGAGTAACTATATAATGCTTCCAAATTTTGTTAATTTGAACTAGGCAGTCAGAGATGGAGAAGTGCTTAGACGCCAACTCAATGTCTTTACAGGGAGGGACGAAAAACAAACATGCAGTAATTGGCGTATACAGTGTTTGTTAGAATTTGGTTAGAAGAAATAATGAATGCTAATATCAGAATTGCATATGAATTTTTATTTATGATAATTAATGCACGAAATTGCACCGGACAAGACTGTAACACATAGTGGCAGCGACAAGGTTGTATTTCTCGAACGAGGTAAAACAGCATATTAGCGCTAAAAAACCGAAAATATGAAAACTTATCTAATCAAGAGTAGGATGTAATTAGACAGGATGAGAGAAAGTGGAAAAAGAGATAGATGAACAAGACGAATCAGGAATGTCCAGTACATAACCAAAAGGCGGACCTAAACATGACCCCAATTCGCTAAAATGATGTTGCAAAGAGATAGAATTATCGCAGTATGAAATGAAGGTATGAAGTAGTAAACCAATTGAAGTTTGGAAATTCAATCTTCGCGCTTTATCAAAACTTGTAAACAAATACGACATATGATAACCGATCTGTTGTGCGAGCTGTCACCATTAGCATGTCAGTTTATTAACGTTATTCTATAAATCATATGCATTTAGTGACGCATTGGACAACGCACATAAAGTAAACCGGTTTAAATATCCAGATGTAAACAAGGAATTAAGCTTTATGCATAGTTATATACCTACAACTACGAAGAAACCATCGACTAATTATTAGGTTTTTAAAGTTAAATCTAAAATTTAATTTGCCTTTTAAAAGAAGTAATAGGTGATTCAGTAGTATTTGGTACAAGAAATATTTGCTATAAGCTTAGCATTTACACGAATGCGATAGTTCGTCTAATAGCAGTGCTAAATAGATAAGGAATGCTTTACAAGCAACTGAATCAGCAACTTGCTGAATAAGATTGTAAACGGCGAATCCTTATTTTTATTCTATTCCTCATGTAAGCACTTTTAAATTAGTGCCCTCATCGTCATTTTAACCCTTTAGTGCTTAGGTCGTTCTTGCTGCTGCCCACGTTTCCACATATTGTTATTTTCTATTCAGCGATAAGGACATGCAGCTGTAGTTAAGAAACAATTTCATATGATCTTTAGGTACTACTTCACATATCCGTTGTCGCATTATTATGAGGCATATATATAATAGGCCAAAAAAAAGTTGTTTTCATGCTTTTCGCAGACGAGGAAATGTTCTTGTTGTTGGCAGAATATTGAGGCAGTCACATGCAGGCTGTCTCTGGATGTATTTTTATCAAATGAATGTTGGCAAATTGTTTTAAGAATGCACTCAGTTGATTACTAAGAAAATCTCATTCACTGTCAGTGTACTGGTTGAGTCCTTCGCGAATATTCTAGAAGTAGACGAGTAGGCTGTAGATACTGTTAGGACTAAAGAGACGGAGATGAGCAAGCAAAAAGGGATAAACTACAAAATATAGAAGCTGTTCTGCGGCTATATATTTGCTAAGCGATTCTCGCTATTTCGTTTCAAGGATCGCGAGAAGTCACATAAAAAAGTGAGAAGAGCATATGAAGATGAGGCACCGCTGAAACACTTAAAGCATGAGATGGGAATTAGTCGGGATAGTTGTTTTGTATCAGGCCGCAATTCGATAATAGCGGGATATCACGAGGTGGTGTCTTGTGAACAAATAGTATAGGATAACAGGGAACCAAAAGACGACTTTGAAAGTAAAGTGAGAAATAATTATACTCCACACTATTAGAGAAGTGATTATAATATGGAAAAATAAATGACGTAAAATGCTCGAAACCATGCACTTCGCGGAAGACTGTGGCTGCTAATTGATTCACCTAGCAGTTAAATGTGCGTCATGCAGACATGCAACTATGTAAAAACATGTATTTACTATATGAGGTTGAAATGAACTGATGTAAGATGTGGGATCATTTCACTGGTACGCATAATCTCAAGTTCTTTTTCTCAATCTTAACTCTCAAAGAGTGGAATATTACACATAACTTAGTCAATGATATCATAATGGCATTTAACAACGATGTGGTCCATTTTACATAGAGTTCATGGGAACACCTGATTATAGAAGTGTTGTTCAATAACAATGTTTAATAGTGAATAAGCCTTCTCGAAAATCGTCTGCTTTTTAGCGAGATTAACACGCAAATGACACACCCACACAGTTACCTAGAATGCAAAACATCATAACACTGAGGACATTCTGGAAGTATCAAGTTTAGGTCCCGTACTTTATTCAACGTTCGTGAGATAACTGAAGCAATCACAAACAGCATGAGAAATAAACGACAGACAGACGGAGAAAATTAGATGTCAATTTTATTCAATTTCAAACCCTTGTTATTTCAACTATTTTTAAAAATTTTCCCACTTTCCATCTATTCTCTCAGTCCAAACTGAAGTAGGTCATGCATGTATTTATAGTGCTCTACTATGCAAAACAAGAGAATTAGTACTAGCTTATCTTTTTCTAGAACACGCTGATTTAATGCATTTTTTTGAAATAAAGTACCACTCTAGTGGAAATTGAAGCATCTATAGTTCTAATTCGTGCTGTATATTTTCTACAACGATGACTAAGATGGTGCAAAAGTAACTAGCTGGTAGGCTAATCCTGAGGTAACGCCAAGAACGTTGTTGGAGGCGGGGTTCGTCGCAGACACCCAACGAAAAACAACGCTGCATTATCGACGACTAGCCCTAGTCATTCAAGGAGCAAACAACTATTCAGGAACTCATCAAGTGGTTAGAGATTTTAGAAACCTTAATGAGGCGTTGCTTTGTGATTGTCTTCCTGTCCTTTTCAGTGATTAGCTATATAGTGGTTAACATTTAAATACTGAATAGCCTAAGGTCAAGGGGATTGAAATAACACACAACAATCAAACTTTACAAGATAATGGCACTTGGTTTGCGGCATTTAATATAATAGTACCAGTTTCCTGCTAGAAATCTAATAACGATTCTCATATAACTTTTCGAGCGGAAAAGTATCGTGCATAGAAGATCTCACAGAAAAGCCAAAACTGGTTTCATTGATGTTATTAATGGGAGAACTGACTACGAAGAACGGCTTATCTGATGTTATAGTCTGGTTATGCAGTAATCTAATCGATGCTTACTCAATGTAGGTGGTTATCTAGTTTATCGTATTGAATCTAGACTTTAGAAAAAGAAATTGCCATTAATAAAAACGCGATGTAAAGTAAAGAACAGTAAAGATAGAAAGGAGTGGAGAAGTTTGAGAGTGAGATAAAGCCTAAGCCCAAGCCTATCAGGCTACATCTCAAAGTGCACTAGTACCAACAGTTCGCTTGTCAAAAGAGTTCTGAATTCATAACATGTAGAATTATAGGTCGAAAACAAATAGAACACGTTTGATGACGTGCCTAGAAACAACATATTTTATGCATTGTGCGGTGAGGCGAATAGACCATATAGAAAGAGACAGAGAGAATGAAGTGAAGGGAAATTCCCTAAAAGAAAGGGAAGAAACTAACGACAGATAACGCTATCACATAAGCTAATTATACCACAGTTATTTGATTGAAATATTACAAAGGAAAGATACAAGATACATTGTTCTCGGATTGAAAAGAAGTGAAGTAGAAGGTAGACGATACGAGATGAATAAAGTCAGAAAAATAGAAGAGAAAAGTTGACTCACAGAAAAAATCTGAAGACCATTTTGACTTCTCTTTCGCGTGCAGAGCGAAAGAACGAAGGAACGGCTTCTTGCGGATAGCTAGAATCAATACTGAAAGCGTGGAAGTTTTGCGATTCGTTCTAACTTGGGCTTATGCAAATTTTTTGTTAAATCCACTGCATTGAAATTATGTAACAAAAGCGTGTATATCAGTTTTGATGACTAATGGTTTTGAGCAGAATGCATTACGGTGTTTAATTTATTTCAATTTTCCTTAATTTTCATCTATCTTCATTTGTTTTTACTTAAATAATTTCAGTCGTTATCAGTGATTCAAAGCTACTCTAGTTTCACGAAAACGCGGATAAGAAAAAGTGTCGTTAGGTGCTTTACGCATAGAGCAGAGATATCAATTTCCACAGCGGCTGAAAAAGATTTTCTTCAGTAGAGCTGATATAGTCAACTATTTGGAGTTCCAGTCTTTTGAAGTGGTCGTTTGTGATAATACATCAGTGAATGGTAGAATAAAGCATTTGTATCTTGCTAATTATTTTAAGAAAAACTATTCCTTCATTCTTAATCTTCTTTATTAACTACTTTTCGCTTGGACTTCAGTTCTCGTAATAACCAGTAACTTTTCAAACATTCTGCTGATGGTTATTAGTTGACAGCTTATAATGAAGTAATCAATTAGAGCACTTTTGTAAAAGGTAGAGAAATATTTGGGTATTTTATTATATTATATCTCTTAGTAATAAAATGATGAAAGTTTTACAGTTTCATAGATATGAAAAATATATTTTTAAGCTGTATTTCATTTAATCATATTCAGCATCACCGAAATTACAACAGCATATTAATGGGATTATATTAATAACATTAGAATTTGCTTTGCTAGCTGCTTGACGCTACTGTTCAAGCTGACTGGCTTTCAATGTTCACAACTCGAGACTTGTGCTGCGTTTTCTCGCTATGCATGAGTTTTAAGCTTTCCAAAATAAATCGAGAATTAGATGACGTAGAGGAATGGTTCATTTATGGCAAATAGATATAAAGAAAACGAGAACGCAGGTGTGGCGGAACCAAGTGAGAATTCGGAAATCAGGGACTTTTCTGGTTACTTAACAATAAACCGTTTTCCAAGGCTATGCCAGACAATTGGCTAGAACAACGCGAAATAATGTTTTTGTGCGCCTGCTTGCTTCTTGCTCAATACTAAACAACTTCCACTGAGCGCAACAATATTTTGTATATTTGGATAGGCTAGGGACTTACCCAGTGTCCCCTACTTAAACTATTGCCGCTAAACCACCTAAAACCCTTGCATATTTTTAAACATCCTCCGCCTTTCTGTCACATTTTCTAAGCCACCCTAGTAATATCCTACTATGGTTCTTTTTCTGGGAATTAAGATCGTGAAAATATTAGGTCGTAGCCATGCAAATGCTATCTATTAATATTAAAAGAAGTAGTGCAAGAACATTAGTGATTTAATTGTTTGAAAATAATATATATTTCATGCATTAAAAATAGTTCATTGTGATTTTTATGTATAAATGCAAAAATGTTACTCGGCCTACTTTCTATTCAGACTACTGTTTATGCTATTCAACTATCCAATTTGGATCGAAAAGAATTCATTAGTGTCTCATATCACATAAAACTATTCAAATAGGGACTTCCTGGAAATGAAGAAGTATGATTTCTTATAGATCCTAGTTTCAAGCAAAAGATACGATCATCACCCATTCATTTCTTCCCGGTTGTTTTTCTCATCTCATCAGGACAACATTCCGCACATTCCGTCTACTAGTCAGGACAATCGCAAGCGGTTGTATCTAGTCGTAAGAAAAATCGTGAGCGATTATACCCAAGTGTTTCATAGTAGATACAGTTCGTAAACATTCCTGGCCTATTTGTAAACAAAAATTCTTCGTTGATAAGGGGGAATCATGCACAACTAACTCCATGTTATTACTAATAGAAATCTTTCGTTAGTCTTTGGCATGCAGTGTGTTGGAACTTATTGTACGGCACTTCTTTAAATAAAGTTCGTATTTACAAGTATGTGCAATAGAGTAGCAATATAATTTTGTGCATGTAGATTTTCGTTGGTCCATGATTATTTTGTATTCATGTGCTTATTTCTAGCTATATTAGTATTATTTACAGACATATCATCCTCATTAGTTATGTGTGTCCTAGAATGAAATATGCGCCAGCTAAAATTTGTTTGGAAGAAATAAACAGAATTTCATGTCAATTAGAAAAACGTAGAACGCGAATCTTCTTTACTAATACGAAATATATTAAGGTTATCAAAGGTGTAGATCAACTCGGTCGTGATGAAAAAAGTGAACGAAGGCAGATAATTCTAGAGCCAGACATAAATTGGTACAAAAACAAAGAACAATTTGACAGAAAGTCACTGAGATAGCAGTATTCGTCACAACAGGGTAGTTATATTTACTACTCTAACAATTTTAGTTCTATTTTCCCAGTTGTTTCTCTCGGCAGAGCAGGGATATTTTTCACGACTTGAGTATTTTTATGCATCAACGATTCAGCACTTTGTGTACTTTACCAGTGCGTTAGTTTAGGTTTAGGTGTTTTTCGGTGTGTGTGTTCATTTTTCGGAGCGCACGGCCACCTATTTTCGTTGGTTGACAAACAACATTATGCAGTAAGAATGCATGTTGGCCACTGAATTGCGATCTACGTTAAACTTTCTAGTTAAAAGAGAGAGGAGAGAAGAAATAAAAAAGAAGGGGAATGTGAAAAGAAATCTGTCATCTAAGACTCTCCTGACCAGATTCCACATGAATGGTCGTTCATTTCGTATATGTCAAATATTATATTTTAAAGAAGTCATCTTGTTCTTATAAAATGTTTCCACAGAGATGCTCCCACGTTATAGATGGACTTACCGCAGGTGTCTTGAAGACTCGAAATGGTCTCCGTCCAGATTTTTGCACAAAACTGTCTAACAGCTAGCTTGCCCTGTTCGTAAAGCATAAGTGAACATGTCAATAAAGGGAATTAAATAAAAAATAGTGACCAAAAGTGGTTTACTTAATGGCGAATAATAAATAAGGAATAGTGTTTATGCTATACTGGTCATTATCTTATTGTGAAATACAGAGTGGGAAAATTAGGGTTAGGATAACGTTTTTCGTTTTCAGATTTCTCCTCATTTTCCTTCTTTCAATCCCTACTTTCATCGTGACCTATATGTAACGCAAAGTGGAACTGTTTATCTATCGAGAGTAGTTTAGTTATTTATTTTGTATAATCTCTGCTCGCCAACGCCGTCACGGCCACCAGACTGTTGTTTGCAATAAACAGCAAACTAATTTAAAGAGAGGGATCCATAGAGAATTAAAGTTATGCTTTAATAAATATTAAGGTTATTGAATAATACGAATATTTCTCTAAATTATTGGGTGACTATTTTAATAATCGCAGTGTCACACACCATATTCAATACATTATTGCTTATTTTCAGCAATTTAAAGAGATTGAATAAAATTTGGTTTGTGATGAGCTACACAATGTCAGCTATTATGAATTCCAGCACAGAAAATTAATAGTTCTACTCAAAAACGGATTAATATTGAAAAATGTAACCATGAAATTCCCACCTCTCTGAATTTATGGGTGCATTTTTATATTAGATGTAAATAAAAACAATGAAATGTTTATGTAAAAGTTTGATTTCGGATAATTTATGCTGAGGAACGACTAGTTTACTTTATAGTTAATAGGACTAACTGCTTATTATAAATAAATAATACATAACAAACAATATTTGGCATTAAAATATATAAAAGTCTACAATTATAAGGTTTAACAATTCAACATTTATCCAACGAATAGAATTAATATTTTGCGGGAAACCAATGTTAGAATATCTGCAAACTAATTTAATATTTTTATAACGTAAAGAGACTTTGAAATAATTCAGTTTTATTTAGCATTGGAAATGATGCTATGCATTAGTGAAGTAGCTCTAACACTCAGTACTGGTTCGCATGTTCGAAAGGACTGGAAACAGAGACGAACACCAGTAATCCCCACACGAACCGAAGTCCCTATGTAGTCTTCCATTATTCTTCCCCGCTTTTTCCTATACCCTGTCTACAGTACTATGTATTATCATAAATATTACTATAATCGCTTTTTATTCAGGTTTAAATGATGTGATCCGGTCATTTCATATCGACAAACAAACAGTATTATTAAAAAGAGAATTTCCATTAAATTTTGCTTGATGTTTGTGACTTCTCTCTTACTTATACCTCTGCTTGTTACTTCGGATAATGAACAGGATCAAAACCCAGAAAATACTCCAAGTGAATCCAATGGAAGGTATGATTTACTGAAATTTGTCTTGTAAATTTAAGAGATAATCCTCATGATAGCCTACTATCAAAAGATTCGAGGAAATTTAAGAATTTGACATTAATTTTTTCTAACCAAAACAAGGTATCCATAAGTCAATTCAGCAACCAAAGAACGATTTACGAACTTTCGTGGTACACTCTAGAAAGCATTTATCTGAAGCCTGCGTAATGTACGGTGCATTGATAAATGGGCTCATCAAAATCACCTGTGAACTAGGTGGACATTCCATTCACGCAGTAGGTCTGGTCCCCCCGGCGATCGAGGCAAAGGAAGAAAGCTTGGAAGAGGGCAATTCCTTTCTGGTATGGGCGTGGTGCCGTCATTCCTAACTGGAGTTGTTGACACAGGTAAGTGGCTAGTGATTGTAAGATTAAACTAGCGAATCTATCGCTCTCCTCATATACTTTATTTCAGAGCATTTCCCAGAATTTCCACCGAATATGGGTCGAGGCCATAACCAGATAAAAGATATTTTTGATAGTGATACTGATCGGGTGAATATCAATACGCTTTTTCAGATAGGATAAAATAACCTCTCAGAAAATGCCTACGATTTCAGATTTTTCGAGGTACAACAAAGGGAAAGTTTAAACAAATTTCAAGGTCAGTATCAGAATCAATGGGAAACCCCATGTTGGACAGTATGAGAAGCTATATTGCAGAAATAGTTGAGGTACCGTTTATTTTAAAGTTCGTAGATCAACACTTATCATTAGTGTATTAATTTAGAATGGTCGACTTCAAAAGCCTGACAGATTTTCAGTGGCTGGAGATACGCCGAGCGAAATAAATTCTCTGAGAGATCTCCAAGATGATCTTTATGAGGGCGATATCATTCTATCAGAGTGAGTATTTATTAGGTGTATCGAAAAGTTCTAGTCTTTTCTTTCAACACTGGTATAACTACTCAAAATTCCAATAAATTCCCGCCTTTTTGCCTNATGAATTATTCGTAAACAAATCCTCACAAAACAGTGGTAAACACGATGAGCCACCAAGAGCTGCATATTTGCCACTGTATTCTCTACGAATTCCAACAAGGGACGTGCTGCTGAAGCATGCGAATCCATTCGCTCTATTCTTGGTGAAGACGTTTCCCACTGCACATATAGATATTGGTTTCGACATTCTAAAGCCGGTGACCGAAAACGCTCTGGAAGGCCACAAACATTGAAGACTGATGCTTTCAAAGCATTACTGGATGAAAATCAGTCGCAGACAAAAGGAACTCGCGGAACGGCTGGCAGTCGGTTGAGCAACAATTTCAGGATGACTGCGTGAGATGGGGAAGGTTTTGAAGCTCGAAAGTGGGTATCGTAAGAACTCTCCGAAAATAGTATCGGCTGCCGTCTCAACACATGCATCTCGTTGCTTGCTATGCTAGGCAACGTAGAAAGAACTTTTTGTGGAAAATTGTTCCTAGCGACGAAAAATGGATCAGATACGACAATCCTAAACACTTATTCTTGGGTAGATCCCGGTCAGCGATCAACGTCAACGACAAGATCAATCATCCACGCTAGAAAGTTTTTTNAAAGGCCTTTTAATAGACAAGGAAGTAGGAAGGTGATTTTGCTGCATAACAACGCTAGGCCGCATGATACTTTGAGTACTCATCAGACCATTTTGAACCTAGGCTGGAAAGGTCTTCCACATATGGCTTATTCCCCCGACTTGGCGCCTTCGGATTGTCATTTATTCCGGTCGATGCAGAACTACCTAGCTGGATATCTCTTCGAGATGTGGCCGACGTACGAAAATGGGTCGGTGAATTCATTGCCTCTAAGCCGAGGTTGTTGTTTCGCAAAAGGATCTGAAATCTACCTGAGAGATGACAGAAGGTCAAAGAAAGCGAGCGAAAATATTTCGATAATTGAATTGTATTTTAGTACTAGAACTGAAAGTTT
>JAJAVP010000319.1:129687-167420 GCA_020740425.3 Heterorhabditis indica
AGGCAAAAAGGCGGGAATTTATTGGAATTTTGAGTAGTTATACCAGTGTTGAAAGAAAAGACTAGAACTTTTCGATACACCTAATAATATATTTATTTAAACAAATATTTAATTTAGTGAGAACTGGTATCATTTTTCAACATACTATGGACTCACTAAAATACGCTTTTATGCGTATATAAATTATATATTCACCGAATGTCGGAATACATCATGAAACTGAATTTTAAATCGAACTTCTCTTGGAACCAAGTGGGAATCGCTGAATGAATTAGGGAGATAGAACTTTTTGTTAGAGAACAAAGGCTTTTTAGCCCTTTTAGATTGAAGCCAAGCAGGAATACCTCCATTAGAAAGAGAAGTGATGGTATATGATTCCTATAAATCTACTTATTCAAATCATATCAACACGGATAAGAAGTAAATATTAAAATTATACCACCTTAATGGTTAATATAATGGAGAAATTCACTAGATTAATAATCTTGTTTCAACTGCAGCTAATTGAGTTCTGTACCTTATGTCATGATAATAAAAGAATTCACCGTACTTATAACCATACGTCTCTCCACGCAGTGCTCCATCCAGGTTCTACTAACTATTTCACACTGACGCGCGATGGCAAAAGCATACCTCAATGAACGACTTTGGCACAAACGTCCTTCTAAAACTGAGTGAAGTAATTTACAAGGCAAAAAATTTTCACAAACACTCACGAGTATTCATCATAATAAGATGTGTTGAACCCTCTACGATGTCCTCTTCAAAACGAACATTTTGAAACAACATGCGAAACTCATGAACAAGATTCTGAAGAACACAAAATTTGGTAGTAGCATACCTATATTTGCTTCTGTTAAACTATGTATGTTACAAAAACCTTTTAAATGAAACAAAAATGAGATCTTTAACCTCAAAAAATGTTTCTCCCAGTTAACTTCTATGCAAAACAATCTAAGGATTTCAAAATGGCAGCCAAGGATAAACATCACATACATCATCTGCTCTAGACATCAGTCGCGATACACTGATAACCATAGACTTAACACGATGTGCTTCATCTTCATCCATCACTTTCTCCGGTGGAATTAAAGTAAATGCTGAAATTTATATCCATATTTTTTCTAAGCACCTGAACTTATCACATGTTTATTTTGCAAATCATTCAAGTACACAACTAACATTTTTCATCATTAAGATATGTCTCTAATGCTGCAATTGTTATATCCATATCGCATTCTTGTTCATTCGACAACACTTCCGAATTTCTTACCATCTCACGTTGTGAGTGCACACTACCAAAAGGCGTCTCAACAACAACTTCGGCCTAAACATATTACTCTCATCAAGAATATTTAATAGAAAATAAAGTTATAAATATAATCCAGTATTTGCTTTTAAAAAAATCCTAGCTGATAAAACTATTGCCTCTCAGAAAATGTCTCATTTATATTTCCAGTAAATGCATAGTTAATGTCACAAAAAATAGTAATATTAAAAACACCTCCTTTCTTGGTGATAGAAATGGTTTATATACTTCCGCAGTGTTACTTGCATTGGCATCCTGGATATCTTAAAGGTGCAAAAATGAATCTAAATTTCGCCAAACACTTCGTAAAAAATGTAATAGTATATGTACGCACATAAAATCGTTCCACCGTTATATGTACTAAGCAAAACACGTTTTTCAGGAAACAAAAACTAATATAATTCTAAACAAAAATATTTTAAAAGTGTGACGCGTATGGTTATAAAAGTATTTCTCACCAGAAACTATCTCCACTCACTTGTAGATGATGGCACAGTGTCCAGATTGCGGATGTAAATTTCTTGGCTGGCATTATTTCCTTCCGGTTCTACTACTTTTGCATTTTCATTAAGGATAGGATGCAAAACGGTTGGAATACTAAGCAATTCACAAATGCGAGAACGATTCTGAATTAAGTTAATTTATAAAACTAGCGCTTTTCCTTAAAATATTACACTGTAACTAATATAAAAGACGTTGTTTATAAAAGTTGGAAAAAAATATAGTGTTCTTAGAATACAGCATTTGTAAAACTAACCTCTAACATTATTTCTTTAATACCAGGAATCAATTTTAGTAAAATATCAACATCATTAACAAACGAAATACTGTGATCAGACTGAGAACCTATAATATTACAAGAATAATTGAAATTTAATAGGTGCACGCCTTTCTAAAAATAAATTTCTAGAAATTGTAATAAACTTAGAAATCAATAGGCTCTCGGAAAAAATTCTAGAAAAAATTGAACCTCTAAAAACCCGAATTGCTTCACGGACATCAATCGCTGAATAATCATAACTTAATGCGTCACATTGCGATTCCACTGATTTCTTTTCGATAGCTACCTTAGTTTCTTCAGTGCTAGGTTTATTAGAAATATGAATATACTGATCAGCTGGTAACAAGACATTGGATGGCTGTAGCTCCTAATTAATACAAACGTGCAGTATTACACTATAAATAGATGTAATAGTTGTAAACTATAATTATATATTAAATAATTATAAACCTGTTTAACCGACAACAACTTCTGAGTATCCACTGTAAGCGTCGTCAAAGATGATTCTTTAAAATCATTCTCTTTCGAATCCTCACTTTCACTGACTGCTTCTAACTTAGAAGTCTTTAGTGATGCAGATGTAACACTTTTCACGAGTGGATGACGTCGTTTAGTTCTCTAAAAAATTGTTAATAACTTTTAAGCATTTTTGTCTCTATCATTGTTAATACTTACTGCTAGGATAATGAACTATTTTATCATATAACAAAGAAAATCTATGAAAAGGTAAATATTTAAAGCAATAACAAACTGGTTTAGGCAATGCAAATTGTGGCATAGGACGGAAATCCTTCATTGGACTATCAATTCCTTCAGGACCCAGTATTGCCTGAAATAATTTTTGGGCTCATAAACCATGTGAAACTAACGTCTAAACAATTTCAGTACAATTTAAAAAATTACTAAATACTAAAAAATAGTATATCTTAAAGTCACGACTTTCCTTAAAACCAATCAACTACGGTGCAAAGCGATTCGGAAAGGCAAACTGACTACTTAAGCAGTTGAGAGAATTTTCATCCGAAATATTCGTAAAGATATAGAGTAATAAGTTAAAAATTTTACGAGAGAACAAAGCCCACCTAAGTATATAGCAACAAAACAAGATTATCTATTAATAAAACCCTTTTTTAATTCAAATTAAGTGAATATATGAAACTAAATGGGCAGTGCAGCCTCCAAAAAACTACAGTGGATACTATAAAAACATACTATAAGAAGGAAAACATGACATCAATTGTACCTGACTTTCCAGAAATGCAATATCTTTCGGAATAGTGAAATTCTGTTCATTAAGATCTCTTCGGAAATTCCTCCCCAATTGTAGGTAGCCCTTAACAACGGAATCGAATTGCTCAGACGGTGTGCAGCTTCTATTGAAAAATTGTACAGCATATACATATTAAGTACAGTTCTTTCACTAATGATTAGATTTATATAAGAGCTACACATCCAAAACGATAACCTAACCACATTTCAAAGATTAGATCCAGATATTGCATAAATCTTAAAATCGGAACAAACACTTATAAATCCTAGCAGGTATTCCTCTCATTTAAAAAAAAATCTCCAAATATCTATTCTTAGTTCAATATTAATCCAGTAGGATATTAATAATCTTGTATTTCAAAGTACGAACCTTTTATTAATTATTTTCCGGCAAAGTGGACATTCTATTTGGCGTCGTCGTTGAAAAACTTGATCCAGACAATTTTGACAGAAGACATGATTGCATGTGGCCACAACAGGAATGTTGAATGTTGAACAACTAAATTAAAAGACAGTAAAAACGTGATCCTGTAAATTCCATCTAACCATGCAGATTTATAGATAAATACATATTTCCTCTCGTATTCATGTAATTTAAATAAAGCAAACGAAACGAAATATAGTATTGACTCAGTTTTATCATTAATATACTTAAAGAAGAAAGCTAAGAACTCACCAAATCCCACATCTTAGCTCACTTTGAATCTTAGCCAAGACATTATTTATTTCTATAGCAATGTTATATGATGACTTTGCCATAGACATTACATCGGAACAGATTTGGTGCCAAAGCACTGCCTTTGGACTTAACTAGATTTAAATGGCGGTATTAAATTATCCTACATTAATCCTTTTAAAATTTGCTCTTTCGCGCGTATTTAAAATTAATATTAGAGCGTACTATTATGTTTTATTTATAATTGAATTATAACCGTACTGAAATGTCTAAATTTATTACTGATTAGCATTGGAATAAAATCTTTTAAAGCTTCCATAAGCATACGCCTGTATATATTAATGAGAACTGTACAAATTATGGCATACAGTCTTTAATTATAAAAGTTTTATTAAAGATATCGCCTTTTTCACTTAATTTTTTACTCTTTTTCTATTCCTTACGTTAAGTGTTTTTGTCAGGTGTTATGACCGATTCTTGTCTTGAGTTTTGCAGACAGCTAAGATGTCACTTTGTTATTCACATTCATTTCTTCGCTCATAAACAAGAAAATGTAATCGAATCATAGTTCCTCAAATACTGATCGTCGCCAGTATGCGTGTTCTACTAAGTCTCTTGAGAGAAAAGCGAAAGAAAGGATCGCTTTCTATCTTGAAAGTGAGTTCCGTATCACGCTTAAATGTGCATCTTAAATTTGCAAAATTATTAAAAGTTGAATAGCATAATTTTAATAAAGATTATTCTGTAAGTTAACTTTATTGCAGAATATAAGGAGTGGTTTGCTGAGGAAATTCGCAATAGATGGACTAAAAGGAGCTATCCAGAGCCAAACACTATCACCTACACTGCCATTATCATTTGGTTAGGTATCCTTCCGTAATTAATTTCGTCTTACAGTTATATCCATATTGATAATTTAACTATATATAAAAGAAACATTATTAACCATAAGTATATAAAGGTTATAAATAATAGGAATATGTAGCATAAATTATAATTCATTTATCTTGTTTCTTACCCAAGTGTTTTCTATAGATCGTTAAATTGTAGATATACTAAGTAGTTTTAAAGTTTCACTCCTTTCTCACGATATCATGAAGAATTTACCAATTTACACACTGCATTTTAACCCGGATAAATTGCGCTGTTATAATGAGTGAAAAAAAGTTGCCCGTTTAATTTTGTTAAAATCTATAAGTACAAAGAACAAATACGAAAGTATTTCAAACATATGATTGTGTCTAAAATTTGCAGTTTCTTAGAATAGTTATTTATTTTGTGTGAAAGCTTTACTGTTTTATCATAGAGAACTAGCTTATCTGTAAAGTACTTTTTTGACTGCTTCCGGAAGTTCTTTGCTATTATCAATACTAAGACCAAGATGTTTCAATAGCGCTTATCAAGATGGAGTTCATGTGTAATTTTCTAAAAATTAACGTTGGTGGATGTTATACTTCAAGCATTTCTTATATATTTCAAATATATAGTGGGTCTAAAATAATTTCAAATTTGTAAACTGTGCATTTTAATTATATAGCGAAAGTTAACAGTGATCGATTAAATAATGTTTCATGAGTTTTTGAGCTTAAATTCTTCCAATCTATGTAACGAAAAAGATTGATTTTGCTTTAACTGGATCAAATGTAGCCATTTTAATAGCTGTTCAGATTATTCATTGTATTTTGTTATTCCTATTTAGATGAGTCAAGTGTACGCATTTTACTATACGTAAGAAAGAAAATTCAGGAAAATGCACTTATACTTCATACGGAACCTACAGAGTAACGTTATATCGAAAAAGTCGTGAACTATTGTTCCGAATTTTAATTGAAATAGCTCCAATACCTTATATGGTGTGACAAACAGTATAGTAATATACCTGATAAAAAAAGTAATAAATACATCTAATGTGGGAATCACATTACCTAGCTGTTTTAATTAATAATGGCTGTATATGTATTGTGCATGATTATCAATTAGATTTTCTTCTAAATTTCTCTCTTAGTAAATTAAAGTGAGGAAACATCAGTTTTTCTAACTAGTAATGTGTTTATAAGACTTAAGGAAATATGAGTAAGAACGAGAGAAAAATTATTTGCTTCAAGTTGTCTCTGTGTATAATATAGTGATCTATTTTATAACTTATGTTCAATTGTGCTATTTGTCCGTCTTAAAACTTACAAAAATATGGTTAACATAAACCTTGAGAACATTTGACTCCCATGCATAAGCCTTAAAATCACATGACATTATGTATGACGCTTTGAGACAACATCACAGTTCATGTTTTCCAATATTTGTCATGATATTTGAGTCACAGTATTTCGAAATCAATAGCTCTCTATTCAAATAATTCATTCAGTTTAAATGAAGAGAGGAATTGTTCTACAATTGAATGTTCAACTGCAATATTGCATTTCTCACCTATTCTAATACCGTTCAGAACAATTTTAATCCATCTTCTTTGCCTCTTTTTATAACTGGTGTACACTTTCACGACACCCCATCATTGCTCCGCCCCTTTTTGTCCGCTCTCGGTTGTGTCGATTCTCATTCGCAGCTTCGGCCCGCTGCGGAACCGCCGTTCTCTCTGAGTATCCTCGTTCCCCGCATTCTATCACTGTTATCTGTCAGTGGCTAGCTCGCACAAATAATATGCTGCCATAGAATTCACTGCCGATAAGGCGCTTTTCTCCGAAAGTGACTGTTCTTTGAAGTGACTCTAACCATGTTTTCGCCTGATCAAATGCCTTAGTGGGGTGATAGAGTAGTTCCTTATATACGTAAAACGCCTGGCTGTTTTGCTTCTTAAAAGTCGGTTGCTCATATTTTGACCTTGAAATGAAGAAAGTAATTAGTTTATTTGTAAACTATTCATGTTCGCTAAATAGAAGTGTACTTTGTATATTATGTATGTATTTGTATAGTTACGAAATACCCGTAAAACGTGTATTTGTGTTTGAGTAATGTTTGTTTGACTTGTTTTTGTTTGCTTTATATATTGTGGTGTTTTTCTGATCTTTGATAATATCATTAATTACTATGATAAGAGTACTGATAATTAATTGTTTATATTAGGTACCCGGAAGCCCACCACTTTCAAGATGTCCGACGTTCGCGTCAAATTTAACTTGGCTGGTTCACCAGCACCGGAAGAAGAAGTAATAAAAAGCTTGCATTTTTTAAGAACTATTGTTCCGTATATGTGAAATAATTACAATTTAGCAATAATTCTTTAGGTATTTCTTCCTCCTGCTCCGCTGCTTGCAGGTGCACATGTATCTGGTCTTCCCTCCTACCACGATCTGTATCGGTCATCTATTAACGATTCTGATGCTTTCTGGAAAACTGTGGCTACTGAACTTTACTTTGAACAAGGATCAACCAAGGTTATATTTATGCCTTTAAAATTTGAAATAATAATAGGAAAATAGTCACTAAGTTCAAGACCTAATTTAAATATAGTAGTATTACTCACTACCATTATACTTTTTTATAGGGTCTTGAGTGGAATTTTGATGCCAAGAAGGGTGACATTTTTTGTCGCTTTATGGATGGTGCCCTTACTAATGTTTCCTATAACTGTCTGGAAAGAAATATTCAAAGGGGAATGGGAGATAAGGTATTTTATTTGCTTACTATATATTTGCTTATTTTATAGAATCTGGTTATTTAGGTTGCCTATATCTGGGAAGGCAATGAGCCCTGCGATAATTACCAAATAACCTATCAAGAACTGTTAAATAAGGTACCAATGAATAAATTCCATTATATAGCTTTTGCGACTGCTCTTCATCTGTAATGTTAGCATTGAGAATACTTTTTGGTTGCAGGTTATAAACTTTTCTGCCGTTCTACGTGCTCATGGAGTTAAAAAGGGAGATGTTGTCGCCTTGTACTTGCCAATGATAATCGAACTGGCAGTTGCCATGCTAGCATGTGCCAGAATTGGTTATTAGTTTTACAACCTTAATAAAGCATAGAGTTTGTACGACTTGAAATCAAGTAACTTACGTTTATAGCCATCAAAAACTATTGTTACATATAATATTTTAGGCGCAATGCATTCCGTAGTTTTCGCCGGATTTTCCGCAGAATCTCTTGCAACTAGGATAGTTGATGCAAGGTATAATTCATTTTATTCACATTGCAATACATGTTGTCGGTTATATATTGGTTAATTGTCAATTTTATAAGTTTAAGATGTCGTGTGTTGGTAACAGCAGATGGTTTCTTTCGTGGGACAAAGTCGGTTGATTTGAAAAAGATTGCTGATACCGCTGTAGCACTTTCTGCCAAGGATGGTGTCTGTGTTTCTTCCGTTATCGTAGTGGATCACTTTAAGAGGGTTACTGCACCTCGAGGAGCTTTGGTTCCAGAAGTAAGTGTTAACCTGTTCTATGTAGTTGGGATTTTTTATTCTATATTTTCACTGGTATAATAAACCGAGTTTAATAGTTGCAAAGTATTGAGGTTTTCTAATAGAGTATATATATTTATTCGAAGTAAAGAGCTGAATAGGAATGCTCATAGATTTCAGCCATCGACTTCCAAGTCCGTAGATTACTGCTACGAACATGAAATGACGAAATACAAAGGAGTATCTTCTCCCGTTGAGTGGATGGATGCAGAGAGTCCACTCTTTATTCTTTACACTTCGTGAGTATATTTGGTTTTAAAAATTTTACCACTGCTGTGTTATAGTTATTTTACAATTACCAATTTTAACTTGTTGTTCTTGCAAATATGTTTAAAAAATTAGAACTCCATATTTTATTTCTGTTAAATTGGAGACTCATTAGGTTAATTTTCCTTGTTCATATCGTAATTTGGTGAACGATGTGATTTTTTTTTCAGTACATATATAGTAAGGTAGTTTAGAAAAATATGTCAAAGAGTTGCAACATTAAGCTGTATTACATCCGTTGTAAAAATTGAGCAGTTAGTGAACTAATTTCTTGGTGCTTTTAGTTATAGTTTCCAAGAAAGTGAGTCGTTGGTAGTTACATAGAAAACCTGTTTCCTACTACGGCATGTGTTCATTATAGTTCCATTATTTTTTCTCAATAGTTAGCCCATCATCTAGATAAATTTTACTTCTAAAAACGAAGTTTAAATCAGGAAAGATTAGATCTACTACTGCATGGTGTAATAGTTCACTACGATTGTATTTTCAACTTGTTTTTCGTAGGCATGGTTATAATTTTGTAATTTCAATCACCAAAACAAGAATGGTGTATTAGTTGTTCAAGTTAAACATTTTAATGTGGAACTTCTGTTTTCTTTTGAGACAATAATGGTTGTAATTTTGTTTTAGAGGCTCCACTGGTAAGCCCAAAGGAATCCAGCACACGACTTCTGGGTATATGGTGTATACGTATCTTACTACTAAGTACACATTTGATGCAAATCGGGATGATATATACTGGTGTACTGCTGATTGTGGATGGATCACGGGACATTCGTGAATTTTCTTTACATTACGTGTATATTTACTTGTTAATTTCAAAATTAATATGGAGTTATCACATGTTTTAATAACTAAAAATCGCAGATATCTTCTTTATGGACCCTTGATGAATGGAATGACAAGTATATGGTTTGAGGGAGTACCAACTCATCCAACTCCAGGCAGGTTATGGGAGGTTACGGATAAATATAAGGCATGTTTTTCACTAATCTTTATACTTTTAAATTTTCCACCTTATGTTAAAGTTTTGGGGAAAAGTTTATTCGTCTTCGTTTATAACGAATGCGTGCCGTTCGTGCTAATTCTCTGAGTCTTGCGTTTCTGACCACCCACTGTTACAATTATTTTATAATTTTCCTCCCTCATGCAAAACTAATTGTTTGTTCTATTTATCTATTAAACCTTAATTTAAGGTAAATAAATTGTACACTTCACCTACTGCAATTCGAGCTCTTATGGCTCTTGGTGACCAGTGGGTAATAAGGTGATTTTTTAAATATATTATGCTGTCATTTGGACAGTACCTGATAACAGTGAGATTCTATATTACACCATTTTGTTAATTGCCGTATGCTATATATATATATATATATGTGTGTGTGTGTGATTTCAGTTCTTCGCGTGAATCCCTAACAATCTTAGGTACTGTGGGGGAGCCTATTAATCCGGCAGCTTGGAAATGGTTATACACGGTAGTAGGGAGCAAAAAGTGCGCCATTGTAGATACCTATTGGCAGACAGAAACTGTGAGTATCTACATGTAACTATTATAGTGTTCCATCATTGGTCATATTCCAAGAAAGCTTTTATATATAATTGATATAATACCACTCGTTTTCACTGATCCATAACCTGGTTTTATACATAAGTACATTTAAGTAGATAAATATATATAATACATATGTGAAGCCGATAGAGTCAAGAAACCAGGTTTATAGGTTTTAAAAAATGTCTTTTAATTACAAAATGGGTTGTTGTTTTTGCTTGACCTGTATGTGTAAAATATCATACTATTAATTCTTCAACTTTTTGATATATCTAAAATCTCGTTAATCTCTGGGGTTTTTTAGGGTGGCCATATGATTGTCCCCATGCCAGGTGCAACTCCAATGAAACCTGGTTCTGCAACATACCCATTTTTCGGCGTCAATCCGGTGATTCTGGATGCTGATGGCAGGGTAATCGAGGGACCAGGAGAGGGTAATCTCTGCTTTGATCGCGCCTGGCCTGGAATGTTAAGAGGAGTGTATGGAGATCAACAGCGGTATATTCTTTTACTTATCTACTTTGTTTTTTTCATATAACTTTATTATGGCATGCTGTTGTTTTAATTTAGGTTTGTTAAAACGTACTTTGCACCTTTCAATGGGTACTATTTTACTGGTGATGGTGCAAAAAGGGATGAAGACGGCTATATCTGGATTACGGGCAGAGTTGATGATCTTATGAACGTATCAGGTCATCTGCTTTCGACTGCTGAGATTGAAAGTGCCCTAGTTGCTCACCCCAAAGTATGTCATTTATATTCATTGAAATTATTTTATTTCCATGTGTGTATTACAATAAATAAATTTCAGGTAGCCGAAGCTGCTGTTGTGGCTGCGCCACATGATATTAAGGGTTCATTTCCATATGCATTTGTTACCCTTAATGTGGGAGAGAATCTTACTACTACTATGGTATCAGAATTGAAAGCACTAGTGAGAGAAAAGATTGGTGCTATTGCTGTACCTGATGTTATACAAGAAGCTCCAGGACTGCCCAAGACTAGATCTGGAAAGGTATTAGTATAAATATGTTCTGCGTTTAACTAACCGAAGTGGGATCTTCACGATAAGCACCAAGTCATTTTGAACTTTAGGTTACGCGTCGTATACTCCGCAAAATCGCTGAAGGGTGTGATGGAGGGCTCGGCGATACAACAACGTTGGTTGATGAAGATGTTATAAAGCAGTTGATATCAGGAAGAAACGTTAAGGGATAAGAGATTATATGATTCCTTATGTTATGGAACTAGTTTTGAACAGAGGCAATACTTTAACTTAGACATTTTTGGGAAAATATGACTTTCTACGCTTTATATTGGGTTTCTTCTTACTGTGTAAGAACAGTGGGAGGACCAACTTCACACCTCACTATTCCCGTGGGCTTTTAAATTGCATTCCGTTACATTATCTCTAAATTGTAGTACCTAATATAGCCAATAGGTAGATAATATTGATATTAACCACTGCATTATTACAACCGTCGTGTTTGTGAATTGTGTTAGAATTATTCTAATAACAGAAAGCTAGTGATATTAATTTCCTCTAGGAATTGTAAATTTTCTAGTTTTATAGATTATTTGTGATCTGTCCGCATCTCTGTAAAGGGTAGAACCATTTTTTTGTTCATGGACTTATAGTGATGTAACTTTTCCGTTTATTATAGGGGTTAAACTCGATTTGTGAAAATAGTAGTACTTATACAATCAAAACAGGAAAATAAGCCATTGTGAGATGCGTTGCTTAGGCTTAATCCGACTAGTAACCTTTATTATAGCAATCAGTTAAATTACAGTGCAAGTTCTCCAGGAGATGGAGATATTAATCTTGCTGCTCACTTGATGTGAGCTTAAGCAACAATATAGCAAATATAATAATACGGATGGAAACATTCCTACTACTATAATTCTCACTAACACTATAAACACGAATATAAGGTATCGGGCAGTGTAATTCGTACAGTCGTTAGAGGTGATTAGCGTATTACTATTAAATAGCGTGTTCTACGCCACAACCATACCATCGGAAAGTAAACAAATAGATTACATTTAGTGCAAATTTAGAGAATAATCGGTTTTGCTCCTAAACTAGCATAATTTGTACAAAATATAGATCGGTTGGGGCAAAAAGTGGAATATCGTAACGACCGAATATTACATTCTCATATTCAATCCATTACTAAGCTTAGAAGATTTTTTTATTTAAATAAGCAAAGTTTAAGTAGCAAGACTGAACAGTCTCTCGCGCATAAAGAAAGCACTTATTTTGGTGTAAAAGCACCCTGGGCACTTAGGTGCATAATCAGAAAAATTCTGAATAAAGATGGTTGATTTAATCAAAGCGTTTAAGAAATCTTCAGAAAATAATGTAAATAGATTTCTTCGTAGAAATTTCAGATCTATTGGGATAACTTTGATCCATACATTTCGAATAAGTTTCAGAAGAAATAATTTCAAAATAGTATGTAAATAATAATGTAAGATACAAAAGTCAGCACCGACAGCACTCGTGACGATGCAGTCATTCCTTCCGAATATATACGAACGCCTGAAATATTGTTTCCAACATTATTCTTATTGACTAATTTATAAGACCTTTAGAAATGCTAATTCTACTAAAAAAGAAATTTGCATCCCCTATACGTAATCTATGCGGTCTTGTCCAAAAGAATATTCGGATAGTTATTCTCTTAGCGTTATTACTTAGACGTGTTCCATTATTGTTTCTGTGCTATGATCGGTAGCTGTCGTTTGAAGACCTAATTTGGCGTGAGGCCAATTTGCTGAGTTGGTGATTGAAATGGCCCCATCGCAAAATTGGATTAGGAAAGGAAATAGACGGCTAGAGCGATGAGGATGAAGAAGCCACATACCATGAATACAAAGATTCAAAAAACATAATAAAGCAAACATTAAAATGTTTACGATTGTAATTGCTGAAGATTCATTAAGTTATAAAGTCAGAAGAATGAGAGAGTGGGGAAATTTACCTGGCTGTAGTCTTTTTACATTGTATCGTAGATGCGGTCCAGTGAACGAATTTTCTGAATAAGGATCAGTGCGTAGTTCCAGAAGAAGCCAGTTTGACTTAGATTGTAAATGGGTTACGTTCTTAGAACCATCGCATGGAATCCTGAAAAATGACAATAAAATGTCATACTTGTTTATAAATTGTTAATCCTAATTACAAGCAGAGACCCGCATGCGGCATAATCTGTCATAAAGAAGCGGGAAACCCCCTTATAGCGATACGTTTATATTGCTTCCTCACTAATGAGCTCTGTACAACTGTCTAATTGTTGCCAATTACTCCCTTGTTATGACACAGTAGCAAAACAAACTCTTCAAATCATGAAAGCAAGCGCATCAACTTCAGAGAAACATAGTCTAAAACTAGTAATTAAGTGAAAAGAAATGGTGGCTAGTAAATAAGTAAATTTTTGAAATAGAAATGATTTGAAGAGATCTAATAGAACTATCAAATTACCATTCAAAGAAAGTATTCTATTAAACATAAAAAAAGCTTTCTTGCAAAATTTAAAAAAAAACTCACGGCTGTGCCTCTTCCTGTTCTCCGAACGCAGTGAAAAAATCATTGCACTTTGTTCCTGGTCTTATATCATTTCCATCCAGACCGAGATGATCGATTTCAACATCAATTACAACCCATGGATCATCCGACTGATAATCATAATTTTCATTCCATTCTTTTAAGTCTTCTCTTTCATTCTTTCCTTTACCTTCAATTCTATCCCATCATATTTCTTAATGTTAATTTTCATTACCACGAACTAACAGCTTAATAAACTTTATATATCTAAAATCTAGCCTAATTTATGCGACTTTATTTTGGCTTGCATTTCGTTCTGCTGTCGCCACTTGATTCGATGACTTCAATTAGATTCACATTCGAACGCAAATTCCGAATTAGAGCTTTGCTACAGACAGTATTCTAATCTGGCTAGTTGAATGATCAAAAATAGGATGTTTTCTTGCGATTAGTTCAGTAATTTTTCTACAGTATAAGTGATAGGTATGAAGTTTTCAATCTAAATTCAGATTTAAAACATGTTAGAAAAAACTCATTAGTGTTTTAGGTTCAATAGCGAGTTTATTTCCTACTTCTATCTTTGATTCTTTATATATTTCCCTTAATTGTCTAAAAATTGCTCACTCGAATAAGCCAATGACAGAAAGTGGATTTCGGTCTGATGTTTGGATAAGTCGCCAGATTCACCACACCCTCATCTTGTGCTTCAATAATTCCACACGATTTATCAGTGAATGAAGATATTTTAGCTAGTTGTTCGCATCTGAAACATGATTCACAGACATAAATATCATTTAAAGATATTATTAGACCTCTATTAAAACTTTCGGTGGAATATGTGCATACCTCTCGCCTGAAAATCCATAGCTACATTTGCAACTGCAGTCATTCTGAACAACTCCGCCATGTTTGCATTCCATAGTACACTTCTCTATTAAAAAAAGTGTTATAAATTAAATATTTTTATACAACAATAATTTTTATACTACTGTATTTTAAAAGGTTGAGTTACATATTTCATTTCCAAATATTATATTTGAAAAATTAGTAAATGTTGAAAAGAATAGAGGGATATTAAAATTTTACAGTTTATCTCCAAAATTCAACCAGAAAAATACAGAAAAATAAAACCAAATCGCGGCTCAATTTTCCCACACCTCTCAGCGTTTGAGTGCCGTGAAGTCATGCGTTTACAAATTGACACACCGCAATTGAAGGTCTTCATCTTCAATTGTGATGTGTGAATCTAGACAATACTATAGAAATTATCGGCTAGACTAATATAAGTAAGTAAACCTTTAGTGTTAAAATTATGAACATTTTGATATCATATTTTAATAGATAATTAAGAACTAGTTGATGCATAAAGCTGAATCTTCCATACATCAAATGTTATTTCCGATTCCCGTTAACAATTCATCCTCTTTCAAAGAACCCGAGATAATCGAATGACACAATGATCGAGTACCCTAGATGACAACCCTCGCCCACCTGTTCATTTGAAAAGTATCAGATATTTATATTTGAATTCAGTCTACAAAACATGTTTCCATAAAATACATTATCAAAATTGCCAGTGTTAAATTCTGTACGGTTACACAACTAAAACGAAGTTCCCATAATTGTAACCAATAAAGATATTACAGCGATTTATAGGATTCAACATGAATATTCCTCAGATATAATTGTTCTGAATATAGAAATAATTCTTAGATCCTAAAACAAATAAAATGCGAAAGAATTCACAATAAAACAAGTGAAAAATATAGTACTTCTTTGTGCTAGTTATATCATTAACTTTTACCATTTCTGCCTTTAAATTTCTCTTGGCCATGCAATAAGCGGTCTGCATAGCTCTATGCAAACACTCAATGCCATGCCAGATGACCCCATGGAGTCATAAAAAAATGACGCTCTTGCGGCATCAATTTTTAAATTTTTGATAGTCTAAAGAGATATTTTGTGAATAAAAAAAGATTTTTGCATTAATAATAGAATCATAAATATAAATTCGAAGTATGCATGGTTAGAAAAGTACTTCAACGTTTAATTTTGGCTTTCTCTATTAGCAAACACTTCTAAATAAAACTCTCACTTAATTTACTATTTAAATAACTTATCAAATTTTAGTCCAAATTAAATAAGAACATTTCACTATTCATACTTAAATTTTCCAACCTAGTCTTTCCCACTTAATAGTAGTTCCCTATAGTTTCTTCACTTTCCTTAAGTATACATAATGTAATATAAATACTTAAATAAGTAAAATAACATTGAAAGACAATGCATACTTTCGTTTTTGACCATATCTCAACCTATCTACTCATTCAAAATGAGGTAGTCACCATCTCTTTTCGGACGGTGCCCTCGACCCTCTTATAATCCACTTGACCCTTTGGGCGCGGCTTCCTGTGGTTCAGGTAAAAACTGCTCAAATATGTTTATACGCAGATTCACATTTTGCGAACTTAGAACAATCCAAAAAACATCTTTGTCAACAAAAAATATAAGAACGACGTATAAACCAATGTAGTTTCGGTTAAATCCCTATAGCATCAAAATTAAGATAAGTAACACGACTCATATAGATACACGTGATTGAAAATCTAGAAGTCTTTTAAATCCGGTACTCCTTCAAATTGAAATTCAATCCACGCTAGCGAATACGCATTCAGTTAATGCACTATCAGCAGGCTAATTAGTGAATGTATGCAGATTGTGTAATCCTAAACGTAAATTCACAGCTCATTTATGATTCAAAGAGTTTCTGTGTGACCAAAAAGTAAGGAAAACAGCATTCTCAAGTGACATATAGACCTTTTCGTAAATACTGAATGATTTTCTTTCATAGCATTGTTAATGAAGGTAATCGTTTGAATTATTTAAGCCTAATTTCACCAAAATAACAATCCAACTAACCAGTACAATTGTAATGAACGTTCAGGTGGCGTGCTATGAGATCTTTCGGTTTGTCCACTTCAAGAGCTCGACCAATAATTTCAAAACAGATATCATCCTAGAAAATTTAATTTCGCACTCCAATTTCGACCTCTCGCTCCTTCCACATGTAAATATCCCTTAGTGTTCCAGGAATATACTTCTGTTGGTATACTGATCTACACTGAATAATACATAACTGAAGAAACTTGAAAAATTGACAAGATTTTAATAGATATTATTTTAATCCACACACCGAAATGCAATTAGGATTTAGATGAACAGTCTTGTTTGATTGCTGCCATGAGCAGTGACTGTAATTTATTTAGTAAGTAAGTATTCGAGGATATTACAGATAAAACTACAATCTCTCACAAAAATGAAATGAATCACAAATACATTACTGAGAGTAGATAGAAATTATTATATACACATTTAAACGATCTAGAGATGTCCAATCCATACCCAGACTGAATAAAAGTCACAATGGCATTTGATCCCAAAGTTGGTTGGAAGATCAAGCACGTCTCATCATTAAGAATTTCCATTGCTTTATCGATGCACTCATTTACCTCATAGCCTGAACTTCATTATATTAAATTTGTATTCTACACTATTACACATCTACTTCAGTTCTTTATTTTTAGTTCTTTCTTGTTTCATCAACATCTCTTTCTCTAAATTTATAATTAATAATATATTCTGCATCTTACCCCACACTATTAGACTCACAATATGACTTTCGACAATTCGATTCATAGCCCCTATTACAAAACCGCAATTTGTGAGTTGAGGTCTTCGAAACACTATATGGACGGATAAAAGCAGGAAATGAGTTTATGCGGAGTAAAACATGATTAAGTTACCAGGGTCATCAAATATAACTTACTTTCTTACATCTGTTATGCACTATTAACAAATTTTTCGAATACTTTTACACAGAAAGGATTGTATCTTATAGGTTACAAAATAACCTACATTTTTACTAGAATGTGTGAAAGAGATAAAATGAAAATCCACTAAATTCAATATAGATGCAATAAAAATACTTTAATTTGAGAGGAATTTAAAGCACTGGAATCTAAAATTCGATCTACTTTTAAATAATTAATTCTGAATTCCTTGAGGATATGTTAATATCCTTTCTGTTACATAACACCTATTTATACAAATAGAAACGTGAAGGTCACACGCAAGCAATTATTATACTATGTTGATGGGGTATAATCAGCGAACAAATAGAGCTCTGGCAAAAATTGACACCTCAAGTAACACAAAAATGTTGAGGAGAGCTAAGACAATAGTAAGACATCGAACAAAAAATGAAAGAAAAACCAATTACAATATGTAATTTTCTCATTGGTGGATAAAGAGGAACCAATCTCTTACTTGAAAATAAGTATAATTTTATAAAATTCCCACCATTATCTTCATGAAGCAAGTAATTAATAATATTAGCAGATACAGATAGAACCTGAAACTAACAATTAGAAACTGATTAGTATTTGAAATTATTATATAAAGTTAGGATAAGTCGTAATCAATAAACTCACATATGCTAGTAGCAGAACAAATATTCTCATGCTGGTTGGTTAACCTAGAACTGGAGTCTCATCTAAGGATAAAAGGAGAGTGGAGGCGGGATTAGCCGGAAAGGGCGGAGTCATCGGGGAATCGACGCAAATTCATGGAATGATATCATTGATTCAAATGTTTTATGAACATAAATTTCACAAGAAACCTGTTAATACTAAAAGAATTATTTTTCTTTAAAGAAGAAGCTGTATAGATAATTAAAATTGTAAAATAATGGGTAATTAGTTATAAGTTTATGTCTATTGATCGCTTAAAATATGGAATTAACATGCATGAAGTTACTAGAAAAGACGATTTCACGAAATTATTAAAGCCTATATATTTTAATTATATACGGCTTAAATTATAAAAAATATTTTTTCTCGAGTTAAATTTTATTATGACTTACCTCTTCCATTGAATTCAATGTTTTTATTAGCACTGATTTCTTATGCTAGATTGTTTTTATTCAACAGGAGCACTTATTGAACTCTACAAAATACTGATCAACTACTTAGGTAAATAATTTAGGAAAGCAAAAATAGGACAAAGAATGATGGGTAAAAAAAAAATACATATTAGAAACTAAGAATATATGGCGCTTAGATGTGATGGAAGTGACGAGGTGTACGTGTATTTTGAGCGTTATTATAAATATATTTATTAGTGTTGCATTAGTCATAATTCTAATAGCATGTGATTATTTTGCATTTTTCATACTTGTATTATATTAGGAGTAGTGATAAAATATTATCATAACATAAATTCATTTGTAATGATTCTCTAATCATATTATTTATTGGTTTAATTTGTTATAAATAGCACCGGATAATAGTAACCTAACATGCTCTTGGTGGTGTAGATGTATCTTTATAATGATTTTTGTGCATTACACAATTATTTTTGATCCTAACTGAGTGAAACCCGAGTCGCATACAGCTATGCAAATGTTTGCTTGACCCCGAAAAGCACAAAAGACAAGCTACCCCTGGCTAAATGGTAATGTGCACAGACAAATATGGTAAAAAGCACGGGATAACAAAATGAGGAATAGCTTCAATTTCCACTTAGCTTCCTAGGATCATTACTAGCTAGTACTTCTAAATTCAGCCATAAAATTTCTAGTCATCATTCTTTATATATATATATATATATATATATATATATATATAGTAATTTGATATAATTAAGCTATAGTAAGGAGTATATCTTATGCTAGCTTCGTCACTTTTGAACGTAGATCTTAATTTCTCACAACTGCAATCAATTATTCAGGCAGATGTCGTGATTTTGAAGAGCCATAGCTGCGACCTCATACCAATAATTCACAAAACAGAATGTTTTAGATTGTAAATTAGAAATATGTAGTACGGGAATCTGCTAAGTACAGGTGTATTAAAAACCAAGAATTTTAGTGAGGAAAAAACCTCTTGGGCTCTAAATTGATGAATAAGTTCTACTGAACAATATCTACGACAATATTATGAGTGTTTTGTAGTAAATATATGATATAAGTGTAAGCAAGTTTCAGAGTGATATGGTGCTCTAGGTATGAATATCCTGCAATAGCAGTGTTTTAATACGAAGTGGAAGAATATAAACACTTGTAACTATAAAAACTATTCTCATCCAGTTCTACCATCTGCCTCCAACATTCTCCATTATACAGATTAGCTGTACCTTATATCGTCTTCACAGCAATTAGGCTGCGTTTTACAGTACCACATGGCATGGCTTAGGTATCCATAATATGCAAATGTAGATGGCTAATGGGCACCTCGTCTAGAGGCTAACCAGCGTGTAATTGAGCATCACAGATGGCGCCTTCGAAAGAAGACTGGTAATAAGTAGGAAATGTGAACAACCGAAATTTCCACGCGACATTTCGGGTAAAAAAATATCAACATGTTCTTATCACTGTCACAAGATATATAATTTAAGGAAGTTAGTATAGGACGCTAAACTTCAAAATACTCCAATTTACTGCAATAAAATTTAACATGCCCTCGTGACTATATCACACAATAGCCACCAATTACATCATACTTTTGATATGCATTGCTCACACAATAGACGTAATTATTATATGTAATACCGTCTTAAAATATATTTATCGAACCTAGTTAAGAAAAAATCGAACAATCAACAGTAAAATTCAATCAACCAATAAAATGAATCTAACTATAATACTTGATATTGTGGAAACATTAAAAATAACATTCCAGAATCAACATTAGCAGCATTAAATTGCATCCAGAATGGACATTGCCACTCCAAAAAAGCGATTTATCAACATTTCACAAGGTGAAACCTACTCATAGCTCATGAATGAAATATAAAAAATAGGACCCTAGAAATTGCCAGTAACAAAAATATTACTCTATGATTTCTCAGAGAGTGCTAAAGTAGGAGATCAATTCAAAAATCTCAGTAAAAATTACTTAGCACTTGGTCCAATTACAATATGAAATACAGGGAATAGGATCAGTGGTTTGCGTCCGTAACAAGTATATATTATTACGTCTAATGCAAAATACAAATTGTGTTTCATGCACTATTGAAACTGAAGATATTCTCAATTTATAGTACTCACTACCATAAACCCAGAATTTATTTAAATTTCATCAGTAGCAGATATAAATAAACGGTAGAAATAAAACAAAGCTACTTAAATAACAAACTGATATATATATATATATATATATAATAAGGAATACAAAACGGAATAATTCTTAATGACCTTTTTCCAAAGCAATTTCTGCTTCCTTGAGAGGAATTTCTTCAGTTGTAATTCCTTCCTTATTTTTTGCCCACTCCTGAACTTCTCCACTTGCAAACAAGGAGAAGACAATGGATCCAGTTGCAAGAATAGCAGCAGTCAACCACATAACACTTTGCCACTCTTCTTGAGACCCCTTGAAATTAAAAGCCAAATCAAACATTAAGAATTTCTCAACAATTGCTTTACAATTTTCCGCAAATTTTAATATTAATTACTATTAAAAGTAGTACAGATTTTTCTTGAGTAATCAGCACTACTTAAGCTATATATACAGAAAAAGTTCTGGTACAAAACTTAAGCGCTGTTAAATTAGCATATATAACGAAAAATTGTCAGAATGAGGACCCTTCGAGATAACAAGAGATCGATGAGGAAGATGGCTTTTGACCTCAATATTAGTTCAGCATCAATGAGCAAAATCGTCAAACATGAACTGGGGTTCCATCCATATAAGATTCGCCATGTTGAAATATGGATTTTGCAATTTGGTCGCTATTGGAGAACAAGCTATGTAGAGCATCCTATAAGAATTCGGAGTCTCTTAAAGTAACCGTAGTCAAATTTTGGGACAAAATTGGTCAAGACAAACTGCGGCCCTCCATGGACACCTCTGAGAGACGTCTACGAGCTTGTGTTACCGTTAAAGGAGGAAATTTTGGACAACTACTGGATTAAGTTATTGTTCGGTATCTTGTGTATCTCCAGATAAATTTTCATGCTTGTTTTTATCACAAAATCATGTGACTTGACATCTGTATCAGAACTTTTCGCGCACCCTGTATATATGAGAGGGGAATGTTGCAGACAAAATTAAAGATTTTCTCACAAAAATATATTGTAAGTGGAAGTTCAAATCTTCCAGTGTAAAAAGAAATGAAGTTAATGGAAAAGTACTAATATTTCTTTTTCTGCAATATTTCAAATAATAAATACGACGGACTCTGAAAGTGGATTTTTATTAATAAAAGTAACCAAAACAAACGGCTCACGTTGGGTGTCAGTGCACTGGTTACTATTGGCGAAATTATTCCAGCTAGACAGGACAGTGTGTTTCCCATTCCCATAATGGTACCAGAAAAAGGTGGCGCAATATCAAGATAATTCACAACAAATCCAGAATATTGAAGACCTGACATGGCCATTCCTGCAGTTATAAACACGATGACCAACACCTGAAGTTAAATCATAAACAGTAGTGAACTAAGAATTAAATTAGGAATAAAAAGTGGAATCATTTTGCATTTAATGCAATAGCTTAGCCAATTACAAATAGATTACCTCTTGACCACAACCACAATATCCAGACAGGACCAGGAATGTAGCTTGTCCCAACAACGCTAAATTACACTAATTATTTCAAATAAATTGCAACGAAAACTTCTTATATACGTCCATAATGCATGTCTATTTAAAACTTCAATACAAGCTTTTATATCATATTTACCATTTTCATTCTACTCTTGTTAAAGTTGATATAGATCAAATCATTTTAGTTATTTTACTCAAATACAAAGAAAAGAAAACAGACAAACCAAGCAACATAGCAACTCTTCGAGTGTTTAGGGTTCCGAGAATTTCTTTACTTCTAATAAAGTCCGCCAAAATTCCACCAATATTAATAACAATAAAATAAGCTATATAGGGAATGGCAGAAATCACTCCAAGCTGAAATGATAGTAGGATAAATATCTCAAAATATGAAGAAAGTGAATGTAATAAATATTATATTTATCACTTGTTTAAAGCCATAAAATAATAGATTATAGACAATCAGAAAAATAATAAAAGAAAATTTTACCGAAGATAGATCAAATCCAAGCACATCTTTGAGGAATGATGGTAGTGAAACGAGCATTGTATAAGCACCCCAGTCGCCGGCAAAATGTCCAAACCAACAGGCCCAGACTGCTCGCGAGGAAAGAATTTTCCCCCAAGGAGTAACAGGAGGCTAAAATGATTAATTTTGCCTATAATATTTAAGCCCTTAATATACTTAATTGAGACACTAGACTACCCCAGCAACTAATGGAACATACTTTCTCAGTTTGTTTTCCCATGCTAGCTTCAACTGCCTTTGTGATGTACTCCTTCTCAGCCACAGAGATGCGAGGATGTGTGGATGGTCTGTCAGACACCATATAAACCCACAAAGCACACCAAATGATACCGATTAGACCTATAGTAAACAACTACAGTGTTATTTTCAAAGAAAAACCAGTCATTGTTATATCTAGCTCAATGTAATTAAATGTTAATACCATGTAGATTAATTTCTATCGCTTAAGTAGTAAAATTACATTGTAACTAAAATATTATTTGTACTATGAGAGATTATACACTTTTGGCAAGATGACCAACATAAGATATAAAATAAGATATTTAATACTCCCCACCTAGTATATAAAATATGCTTGGCCAGCCGCCATCAAATCCGTACTGACACAAGAAACCAGACAGTGGAAGGACAACAACATTACCGATTTGAGCTCCTGAATTAATCTATTTGTGAAGATAAGTAATTCTGGCATATAAAAATCCAACCAGCGTAAGTGACTCCAGTTAAGACAGATAATTCCAGAGGTGGTCCCCAAACAGACCACATAGTATGCATTGCAGGAAAGGTAGCCCCCTTAAATAAGAATATAAGCATATTAAAAGTCATAAATATTATGCTGCCCACCTGGAGAAATCCTATAGCTACTCTGAGAATAGCAAGAATGAAAGCACTGGTACGGGCTGCGACTGGACTAGCCAAAGTAAGCAAAGATGAACCAAGGATAGTAGTCAAAATAACACGTTTTCCACCAAAACGAGATGCGAGGTATCCACCTAGCACCTAAATATCTTCATATTACTATGCATCTCCAGTAACTTCGTTGCTATAATATAATTATACTTACTTGGCTTCCTAGATAACCCCAGAAGAATGCCCCTAAGATTTGTCCCTGTGTTGCCTTGTTCCAATCGAATTCTCCAATAATATCCTGTAAAATAATAAATATCAAGAGAAATATTAATTGAAAAATAGGATTACGTATAGCTGCAGCATACCTCCTTGGAATTTTCCAACACAACAATTTCTTGACCGCATTTGTTGGCTCCATTTCCTTTTAATTCCTGTGTCTTATTTTCAGTAGCCATGCAAACAATTGCAAAACTCATATTGGTACGCAATGAATATGTGACAAGACAGCCAAAGAAACATACAATGGCTAACGCAAATCTTGTCGAAGGTACCAATGCTGTAAAAAATGAAGCTTTTGTTTTTTATATATAAATTATGTACCTAAGATAATTATATTAATACATATACGACTATGAAAGACTATTTTAAGCTAAATTCATTATGAATCATAATTTAGACTATTAGAGAATAATGAATTCCAAATAGGATAGTAATCTCAATAAATCCAAAAGAATAAAACGCTTATAGGTGTATTGTTATTCTATTTTGATCAAAGTATTACACCATTCCCCATTAGTGGTCCACTCACTTCTAATACTCGTAATTGCTTAACAAATTTAAACAAACCTTGAAAAATGCAATGAATATTCTTGATATACGTGCATTTTTTTTCTCGAATAATTAACGACTCTTACCCGACATATATTTTTTATTAGTTTATATAACAACTTATCCGTTTCTTTCTCGTTGGTTTTATACGATATTAAACAAGGAAATATACTCACCTGGTTTCGAAGTAAGCTCCATTTTCCGTAAATGGAGACTGATAAATTCCGTGAACTATAAAATTCAAAAATATATTAATAATAACAAAACATGAAGCAGTACAAATTTTCGCGAGATAACACTTAAAACTGATATAAAATATGTTTATGCATTAAGTTAGAGATATCATAAAAGTCATATCAAAGTAGCTTATGTACAATTATGTAAAGAAAGAACTGATGGTTGAATAGAACAATTGTTCCCATTGTTTCTTGTGATTATGACTCTATTTAGTGGAGGAATCTAACCATTGACGCGAAACAGACGATCAATTAACTATATATTTCGATACTGCTAAAATCCGGATTATCTTATCTGGGAATAGCAAAACAGCTATTAAAGCATAAAAAGCAAACTAATTGAATTAGTAAATTAATCTGCAAAAGTATCAACAGAAATTCACTAACAACATTACAATCTTAGATTGCACTACTAACGACTACTAGAGCCTAAACTTTGCATACTTATCCATAAAAGCCACAATGTAAAAATGCATCCGAGGAACAGCCAATAGTGAGCTGAGATATCTCACAAATAGCACCGTCACATATTTTCTTCGACTCAACTGAATAATTATATTAAATGCTTTATAAATAAGAGTAGAAACCACTTTTTTTGTCGTAATGTTGTTTTACGACTAACTGTAAACATAAGTAAAATTCAGTGGCAAGTAACTTGCTAAATTTAAAAATGTACTTTAAATCAATGACATAAATAATTGGTTCGCTTAACAATTTAACACAAAAAGAAACAACTTATTCTATAAAGAAATAATGATAAAGAAGCGATAAGCCAGTGAGAAACTTGCTTAAATAACATGATTTAAGCGATAAGACCTATTGCATCACAGCAATATTTCTCCTCGTTTAAACATCATGAGCGCTCATATATAGACCTCATTAAAGGTAGAACTACTTAGGATGAAAAAAATTATTCGCAAAAGACATCTAAACAAGAATCCCAATCAAATCACTAGAACCTTGAGATGAAGGCATGCAAACTAAAATGGAGAGGTTGACTGACAGAAATGACATATACAGGAAAATTAATCTGTCAAGAACATTATTTACGTAACGCGTGTTGATGGCGTCTATATTGCACATATATAGATTCTAGAAGTATTAAATTATTAAGTATGCGAGAAATACAAAAGTTCTTGCTCTTATTTCACTTGTCAATTCATGCGATTATCTCAACCATAAAAAAAATTATAAAACAAGTAAATTGGCAAGAAATAGTTTCTTAAGAACTAGCATCGAACTGTTATATAATTTTGATGAAATTTTGAATTTACATTCCTGAACTATGCAAACCAACTATCAGGCATTACTGAGATTCACTGCAACGTAAAGAGAAGCTAATTATTTGTATGTATTTTGTACGACCACATTAATTACAAATTTTAGTACATAATATAGTGATCTTACCACTAATAGTTTCTATAATATGAAACAAATATTCACTGGACACAGTCACGCATATCAATACTAGAGATGGGAACATTTAGCTAGAGAACAGTAACTCTAGAATTTTTTAAAATCTAACCAATCAATGTGGCTTCTAGTTCTATTTTAATTCTTTCTACCTCTTCACTAACCGAATCAAATGAGAAAAAAACGTCAGATATTTTAATCCTATATTTAAAAAAATTCTTTAATCAGTAATGCATATCAAAAATGACCTTATTAGCGCAAGCACGAGTATTGGCATCGTTTTAGCCTTCAGAATAATTTTGTTTAAACTTAATATGTAACTGAATTTAGGTGACTTTTGTCTTTCCATATTTAAATGCACAATGTAAGCTTCTACTGACGAATTCTTGCAAATTTATACCCTACAGTGTGCACATTGCGTGAATGAAACACATTTTGAAAAGATAAACATTTACTAGCAGAACATTCAAGCACATTGTATTCTCTGTAAAATTTTAAAAAAAACGCTACATGGTTTCATTTTCAATGAAATGAAGTAGGTATATTTCGTGAATAAAGAAACGGTGAGATTCCAGTAAAATAATATTTAAAACGTAAATAAGATAAATTTTGTGATTAATGAGCCACAGTAGAAACCACTACAAGTGTGTTCTGTAAGATACGTAGTGTTCATTTTAATACCACTAGGATTCAACACCACCTTTTGATATTCTTTACTTTTTAGTATTTTCGTGTTGTCTGAAACATTATAATTTAGATGTCACTATTTTATTGGTGGTTCCTATAAAATAGCTACTTTTGTGTTTTTCCTGGCATTTTGATGTAATTATTAATACTCATTTGCCTTTTTTCTTAAGTTAGTATTTCCTTGAAAAATTATTCAGGTCAATAATGTATTATACAGTTCTAGAGTAACAAAATGGTTCTTGACGATGCTAACGATGAAGTAAAAAGACAGTTCTCTAGACTTCTTCCTCCAGAAATAACAGAAGTTTTCTATAGTACCTACAAGGAATTCACGCGTGTTCAGGTTTATCAAATTACTTTATTTTGCTGTTTTGCATAATTCCCTTGGAATTTGTTAATTGTTATGAGTTTAATCTTTCTCTTGATTATCTTTGTTGAAATGGGATAACTATCCAGTATTTAAGTTTTTTGAATTATATTGCCATATATGCCCTCATCGAACTTAATATCGTGATATTCTTTATTAGTTAATAGGATTGCTTTAGTTATATAAGATATTATTCTCTCTTTGGCTTCCAAGGAAAAGTAAATGGGTTTGCTGGTTTTGGTTCACCCCAATCTCTGTCAATGTTCAGTGGGTATTCTTTTATTTGAATACCTACTACTTTTGAGAGAAATATGGTTAGCATTATCGAAGTAATGACAACGAGAAATGCGAACACGTAGAACGTTTCCTAAAATATATAGGAGCATATAATGGGACTATAATTTCAACAAACTTAGATTGAGCGAGCATAAGTAAACTTGGTACTAGAAAATTTTGAAAGTATGCGGCATTTTATTAGCACTGCATCATAGACTAATTTTGTTTTATAAGGTTATGAACTAAAACATGTATTAATAATTAACTGGTAGAAAACGAGCCTCGTCGAAAATTTCATTGAACGTAGGTATAGCTTGATTTAGTTGGTAAATTACTTCAAGTGCCCACGCCTTTTTTCCTGATTGTCGCTGACCTCGGTAGTAGTAATCACCCCATTTATGGTGTTTATCTTTGTCCATGTCATATATCTGTAATATATAAATAATGTTTGCATTCATTTTAGCAATATTTACATATACTTCAGTAGATTTAGTGGCCGCTTAAAACTCGAAAATTGTGCGTAACAAATATCTCATTGACAATGAATTATACTAAATCTATTTTCGTATCTTGTCAACAGAAGTGTTTTTTAGAGTAATGATGGTTTAATTGAGATGTATTACTGGACTAAAGGATTAAATGATGCAAAGATAATTTTGCAGCTTTACAGTCTTACTCTAATTAGAGATTAATATAAGGTTAAAATGTAATAAACAGCTGTGTCAGATGACTAAATTTCTTGGCTATATAAATTAACATGATAATTTAAAGGAATTACATATACGTCTGTGTTACATAATGGTTGAGCTACATAGCCGCTTTTTCCGGGGATACATCTCCCAATCAATAACTTCACACTGACGCGGCTAATTCGCTGACCACAATATACTTCTTTCATTTAAGAGGACTGAAGCTTTTTAGTGAGACAGTACTAAATAGTTTTGCTAATATTTGGTAATAGAAGATTATTTTAGCTGAAATTTAAGGTATTCTATAGTCTTTTATAGAAATGGGAAAATGTAAATTATTATATAGGTGATCCCTAGTAAAGAATGAAAAGAAATGATTGTATAACTATGTACACATTTTTCTGGTATAGGAAAATATAGCTTGATTCTATGATTATAGGGAAAAAATTAATCTAAAGATTGTTTAGGTTCAAGCAGGTAGCTACTTAATTTCACACAATGACGTAGTTGTAGAATCTCCAACTGGTTCTGGAAAAACTCTGGGTTTTTTATTACCAACACTAGCCATTATGAAGAAGAAAGGAACTGTGAGTTATTCTTTTTTATATTTAGCCCTTGGAAAAACTAAGATTTTTCACTATTGGTGTTCGGTAAATAAGTATTTTAGTTTTCAAAGGATGAGTTTGGTGCCTTGATTCTTTCACCTTCACGTGAACTGGCAAAACAGATTGCCATGGTAAGTTGTATATTAAGTGATCATACTAAATATTTATAAACAATGTTAATCCAGGTTGCTGCCCCTTATGCAAAAAAATTGGGTTATATTGTGACTTTAGCAGTGGGTGGGACAAAAATAGAAAAGAACATCAAAGATTTAGAAAATATAGGGTGAGAATTTACTGTTATAAGATAAAATAATCCATGATTTTATTATGAAAATATTCTAGGGGAAACATTCTTATCGCTACGCCTGGTCGTCTATATCAGTTACTTAAATCAGATAAAGGCAGCAAATTAAAACGTTCCCTAAAGACAGTCGAAGTCCTCATTGTTGACGAAGCCGATAGATTTAATGAAAGCCAGTTTGAAATCCAGTAAGAAATTTTTACTAAGATTATGGCTTGTATTTAGAATATAAACAGCAACTTACTCTAGTAATCGATGTAATTTTTCAATGTACGGCGTGAATTCAGCTAACGAAGTAATAATGTTAAGTAGTTATAGTTATTATTATTTATTATAGTAATTCCATGTTTTACTGTCCACTTTTCAGTTTAAAAGAGATTTTGGGAGTTGTTCCAAAGCAACGCCGTACTGGACTTTTTTCTGCCACACAGGCTAAGGAACGTGAAGATCTCATTGCATTTGGATTACGTAATCCTAAAACAATTAAATTGAAGGAAGCATCTAATATCGTTAGTCCTGTGTCACTAAATAGTTATTACACGGTTAGTTTTTGTAACAAGTATTATTCTATATACTTTTACTTCTTCCCATTTTCTTTTTAAATGCATTAAAATTTTACAGGTATGTGAGGCAGCTGAGAAACTTATTTGTATCATTGAATTTATTAGAAGTAAGACGGATAACAAAATGCTTGTTTTCTTTCCATCCTGTGGTGGAGTTAAATACTTCTATATGGTTTGTTTCGTAATAATTATTGGTATTATTTTTAAAATTTTAGTGATTATATGTTTCGTCAGAACATTCTGTATGTTTTTTAGTTCAAAGTTGCAGATTTTGAAAAGAGTATTAACGAAGCGATCATTATTCGCTCTTCATGGCCATAGTTCTCAAAAGGAGAGGTCTAATCAGGTAACTCGAATGTTCAAATATAGCACTATTGCTTCATTAATATGTATGATTTGCCGTTTTGTTTAACAATTAGCTAATATCTTATAATTTAGGAGTTTTAGTAGTTACCTTAGCTTAATAGATTTATTCTAGATTGATAAGTTCCGCAAAAGTCAGAATGGTGTTATGTTGTCTACTGATATTATGTCACGAGGGATCGATATTGAGGGTATTGACTGGGTCATTCAGTTTGAAATTCCTAAATTATCTAGGTATAACTACAACTATATATTTGATTTTTTTTTCTTGATATAAGTACGCCTATATACTTTAGTTGGTTCGTTCATCGTGCGGGTCGTACGGCTCGGTGTGGTCGTGAAGGCAATGCTCTTATTGTACTAACTCTTCAGCAAACAGCCTATGTCGAATTTGTGAGCAAACACGAAATGGTTTGTATAATAGTTTTGTCTAGGGCAACTTCTAAAACGTATTGTGACCAGAAATAATTATCTCGATATAATTGAGTATTCATTTAGATGGAGTTGAAACGGATTAATGTACCAACAAGCAGTAGTGCTAAAGCTGAGCAGCTGAGGAATAAAATAATCAAAATTGCATGCAGTGATAGGTGCTGTACTTCATTTCATTTAATGAATTCAAAATTACTTGAATAACTATTTGAAATTTCTTTATAATAGAAAGGAAGTACAAAATTAGTAAAATACATGCTCGTTGTACCAAAATAGCAAGAAGTAGTATAAATATAATTAAAGAGAAATCCTTGAAGCTGGAACAAGAGCATTTGTCAGCCATATCGAATCGTATGTGAAGCACGACTGTAATGTGATATGTGCTTTAAAAGGTAAATGGCTTATTTTTCGGACATTCTAATAATTGTTCTGCCTATGGCCTTTATTTGATTCTTACTCTTCTCATTTTAGACTTGGATGTTACTGGTATTGCTCATGCTTATGGGTTATTACGCCTTCCAAAAATGCGCGAGTTGAGGGATAGGTCTGATCTGAGTCGATTTAAGCGTAGTGATATTGAGACGTCAACTATCAAGTACGCAAATCCGGTTCTAGAAAAAACCAGACTCGAAGTGGGCGTTGTACTTTATTTGTAGCTAACGATGTTCGTTACTGCTGCATGTCCATAATTGGCTTGTCACATTTTGAAGTATTTAAGGTGATGGCACAAAAGCATCAAAGAAAATTAAAAGTTCTGAGTGATAAGGCTGCTAAAAAGGCTAAAAGAGAGAAGAAATCCATTAAGGGAAAAACGAAGAATGTTACAGGAACTACTTCGAAGGATGAATTGGGCACAGAGGTTGAAACATTAATTGGATTTATTTGTAGTGTTCTAGGAACAATATTCGTTTGTCTAGATAGTGGCAACGTGTTACTGAAAGTATTTATATTTCATCCGAGAACTCGAATAATAATTTTAATTTGAAGTTACAGGCCCGGAAACGAAAAATAGGTAAAACTGAGGAAGAAAAAAGTGATTTTGATAATGATATAAAGCTATTAAAGAAGATCAAAAAAGGTCGTCTTAGCCAAAAGGAAATTAGAGATGTTTCATTCTAGATGTTCGGTTTAATTGTATACGCTAGATAAGTTTAAGATTTCTGAGGGTATTGATCATATTAAATATGCACCTACTTTTTTAAATCTCTTATAGTATGCTACTGAAATTGTTGATTGTACTTGTTGTTATTGTTATGATAAAGATTACATTCTTATCCTCGAAATCAGGAAAAAGATGACTTTCGTAATACTAATAAATAAAAATGTAAAAGATAGCCTCCTAATCATTCTATTTTCTCTAAGAGAGAAGAGGATTTTCAATATCTTAGGGCTACTACAAGAGGTAGGCCTTGATATATTTCTCAGCGGAATTTAAACATTCATTTCAGAACGTATCATAGAAGTACTTCCAATAAGGGTTATCGAAAAGAAGTCATAACTGTATTAGCATTTCATATAATTTAAGCCTATTCTCAATGAACTAACAGGAATCTGAGGGGCTTCCAGATCGATCAAAAATTACTCAAACTAGATATCTTCCACTTAGATTAAGAAAATAATTGGAACTTCGACTACAGTACTACAAATACCCAAAAATTATCATTCAACAATCTTAGAAGTATTTCTAAATAAAGAATATTTGTGTAAGTAAAAGTTTCAGGTTGCAACTTAGAAGAACAGCACTAAATTATAAAGAGTCGACGGCATTCTTCAATTATAAATGATATTAAAGGAGTAGGGAAATAGGAATAAAGGTACTGGACCCGGACAGGCGGGTCATCTCGTCCATTTCTGTGATTGGTCAATTGATTCTTTTCGTTTAGTATCTAGGGTCCCTCGGCAGATACTATCTTATAGCTACGACATTACGGACCAATTAACCGACTGAAGTAGATCATTAATAGATAAATATTAAATGTGAAGCATTCATTAACGTTTTGAGATATCACAGTGGTGAATAGCGTACAAATAAAGTTTGCAATGTGAGTAGCTAAACATTCTGGCTACTTAAACATAGCTGATGAGATCTGCAGAATAAAAAGAGAGAAGAGAATTGGCACCCTTCCAGAACCGTTCTACAAAATGCCCTCGGGAGATAAATCAGAAATGGCAGGAATCCAAGGAAGATTATGGATCCACAAATCAGTAAAGTATAGTTATTCGTACCAAATTATGCACAGTGTCTCATTAGGTGTTAATGATTTCACTTCCTAAAGCACTCCTTCTGCCCGCTGAAAAGAGGGCTATGGTGGAACAGCTCGTTGTTGGTTCGTCAGGATCCTCCGACACCTTGAGAAGGCAGCTGTCCAACAACAGAAATTATATGAGGAATACACAGCCTACTCGATTGGGTCAAATAGTTATTTCAATAACTTATTTTGTAGACATAATTTATATTATTTTCACATCAGTTTCTACATACACACTCCTTATTGCTTAAGAGCAGCTCCAAGCTTCGTTGTGTGATAGACGACAAAGATCTTCTCTTTCTAGATGATGGAGACATGATCGTGGTGGGGAGTAGAACAATATGGAATACCGTATTTCACACAACAACAGTGAAATTGTTCATAGTAAGCTATTTATTTCTTTACCTAATATATTCAGCAATGCACTACTTATTTATTAGGGAGATGGATATTACAAGCAAATCTCCAAAGAACTAGGTGTTTGCCGAAGTACAAGGCAAACATGCTCTACCTGTTTTTCGCGTTGCTGAATGACTACCAAAGAGCAACGTACGTTCGGATATTTAAGTAAGTGACCCTGTATCAACTTAGCAACTTAATTTTCTCTATCCTTCCATATCCTAAAATATATGCATACTTTAGGTGGTTCTACGATGAACTAGCGTAGCTTGGTGCTTAAACCAACTAACTGCGCTAGGGGTGAAATTTTTGACGGATTTTGAGCTAGGGGCAGTGAAGGCGATTGAGAGCCTTAGGTCTTATGGTAAGTTAAACACACAATGTGTTCTAGTTAAAATGCTTGTTTTGTTTTTATTATAGATGTGCATTCCACTTCATGAAATGCATCCACCAGAGAAGAAATGCGGTTGGACTCCGGTCCAAGACAATGAGCGATGCGCTTATTGACACATACTTACGAAGACTCAGAGTATTGCCATTCTTGCCGTCGTATCTCGTAGGCATTTCGGATTGCCTTCCTGCACCACGTCTATCTAACGATTGATTTGCCGAGATGCTCTTGGAGGACGTTTCGATGTACTTCAGGAACACCTAATGGGACTTTCCATAGATATTTGAATCATAGTCAGAACTTCGATTCTAGGACTACCAATCCTGTGGAAGGTTCCCGCACGCGACTAAAAGCTACCTTCCCAAGTAAGTCATATTTGATTCCAGTAATTTCCTATTAAATCTACTGTAAACTCCCCAGATGAGCAAGTTCCTTATCTGATGGGCATGCTGAAGTACTGCCGCGGTGAAATAAAAATCACCAAAAGCTTGGCAGCATCCATCGCCAACCGCACGCTGGTAGCATGGTATATCCGTCCAGCCGAAGAACGCCGCCAGCAAGTAGTACATGCTGAGATAAAGGACTTCCAGCAGTAGCTACTGCAACTTAGTGGCGATTTATCTAATACCAAGAGCATTAAGTCATTCCTGGACTCTATAGCACAGCGNATATAGTGAGTCTATTTCTTCAATAAAATTACTTTGGTTGTTTCTTCTTATCTCAGACGATCAAATCAATCTACAGTACTATGTTAAGATTCGTAATATTGAAAGAACGAAATATGTCTACATGTCTGACAAATCTATTGTCCAATGTGTCCGCGCTCTAGCTTAGTAAGTTGCCAATTAAGGGGCGGTGCTTTAGTCCGCCGAGTTCACCGTAGCTCACCTCCGTAGACTTAGACATATATGCTACTTTAATATTATGAGCAGTAGCGTAGTGCTATAATTTTCCTGAGAAAGAAACAAGAGCATATTTATTGTAGAAAAAGGTTCACTAGATACTAGGAAAATTTTAATTTTGAAAATTCGGAGCAACACAACCAAAATAATGTCGCCAAGCTATCTAAACGCAAAGAATACTTGGATATCCATTAATTCATGTCTTGTAGTTTATTGGAAATCCATATAGCATGTTGAATATAAGTAACAAGAGAACAACTGTGCTGATAAGCTACCACTGACCCTTATTTATTAAGTACTTAGGAAGAAGGAAAAGCCCAAATTATTCAGCTGGGTAGAATTATGAGAAAACAGTGGCCTTTGTAAAACCCTAATTCACAGAGTTAAACTTAAATCCTGAACAGAAGATCTACATGTAGGTAAAAAGTGAATAAAAAGGAAAATCAATTCAATACAAATTCAAATATCTCTAAAGCTAGGACCTGAATACAAAGTACCACCACAAAACAGGGAACTATAGAGATAAGATTAAGAACTGGGAAATAAACTGTTTAAAAATACTTATACCAAGGCAACTTTAAAAGGTGGTAAGAAAACAAATATGATTAGGAAATAGCCTAAGCATTGTGAAACATGTGAATATTATAGCCGCTCACTTTCTGCTAAACGACTTGATGACGAATCGCTGCAGAAAACTATCATCATTGCGTCCGAATTCCTACCTAACGCACTGAATAAATGGAAGTCATTTAAAGGTGCTCTTAAAACTCGCATGATAATGCCTTTTTTAACACATAATGATGTAGTAGTGAGTTCTTCATAATTCCTTGTATGTTTCAAATAGGCGACATATCCTTCCGCTGCCTCTCATTTTTTCAATAAAGGTCCCAAAATATGGAATCAGCCAGACCGCTTTAGAAATAATACTACCTGAAGTGCGCTATAATGCTATCGAGTAAGAAATAACATACATAATAGCATGTTAGAGCAATGATACTTTAAGAACTAATATAAAAAGAAATGGGAAGTGTAGAACAGTACTAACTTACTGTCTGAATAACATTTCCATCAACCGTGTCAATAACCGCATCGAGAAGCTGCATCTTATCATTTTTAGATCTATAGAAGTCGAGTGGTACTGGAGCACCCTTTAACTTATGTCGAACTGCTTCTTTGACATCAAGAGCCTGAAAACGATAATGCCGAACAGTCCATAATCCTATTTCCATATTCTAAAAGCAATACATATAATATGCATACAAATATCACAGGAACTAAGAGAATATATATTTTATTAAGTCACGGAACTACTATGAAACTCATTATTTTTTTTAAATATGTTAATCTGTGCTATTACTATCTAAGTAAGCCTCTTTTCTTTGATCAATCAGAAACGTTGCTCAGCTCGTTCTGAAATGTGGTCTCTCGTTAAATTTGCGCTGTGACGATTGCGAAAGAACATCGCGCCGGGGCATCTCATCTGTAACGAAATGTTTTGTATACTACGATGTAACTTGTTGCTTAGTTTAATTCAAAATGGTTAATAGAACAATTTTTTTCTTGACCAATAAATTTATTGTTCAGTTTAAATCCCTAACTATGATATTTGAAAGAGTCAATTAATACTGAAACATTTCTGGGTTATTTGTCAATACAGAAATTTTGGTACCTTTTCGGCTAGTCACTTTCCACATTCCAAGAATAATCGTTAAATGTTATTTTTTGCTTGAATCGTTAATGCTTAGATAATAAGTTTAGGTCCAAAATGCCAAGAGAGATTCTCATTAAAGGAGTTCCACTCACTGTCAAAGATGAAGACTTTNGACTTTGACACGATTTGTGATACATTTAAGAATGTAAACCTTAACTTTGAAGATATGAGTGACTGGACTACTGTTACTACGGTAAGACTTATTTATTTTTCTTTTTGATTGTAACTCTTAATGAATATTAGGCTTTCTGCATAGTGATTGCGGTTTTGTGGAGCCCAAAAAAGCATGACTTTCCAGAAAGATGAACTCTGAAGCCTGATACCTTTTGAAACATGGAATTTTTAATTATGCTTCTATTTTATGTAATTTTTATTGTGCAAATTTTAGGAGAAGGAAAACTACTATGACGCGGCAGAATTTATTAAAGACGGTAATGTCTACTTTTATATGAGCCCACCAAATCTCATACAAACATCAGCAAAGTTTCCTACTTGTCAATTGGCGTCCACGCTGTGTGGCATAGAAGTTTGCAGTTTCTCTTAAATTTTGCAATTGCCGAATCATCCATATCCCCTAAAACAGCTGTTAGGATCAACAATGGATGGAGATATGTAGAGGAGTAAGCAAATTTATCATTTGTCAATTATTTTTCGAAAAAAGTGTATACATTGCAAACTCGACCTATAACTACACAATTGCTTCGCACTATAAAAGTGGAATCGTACCTAGCTTTAACAAGTCTACATCAAATTACACTTCCCATTCTTATGGAATCTTTCCAAACTAACTCTAATGCAGCAGAACTGACATATATCTAAAGAGAGATACGAATCCACAAATCATCAAATCACACATCATTTAAAATATTAGACATTTCAATAATCTCACGTAGAATATTTTTAAGATTCCTACATCTCGTCAAATAACAAAATAAAAATGCACAGCTATGGCAGATAAAAATGAATAACTTTCCTTAGGTGTACGTATCTTTCACTCAAAAACAACTAAAACACTATTAAAAAACTCAAAATCCTTTTTTCCTAGTGAGGTTCTACCGGTTACTTTTTTAATGGTCACCTCATCATTTGGAGAAATGGGGAGTTTAGCAAACTCCTTTTGAATGGCGGATCTGTCGATCTCGGGGAAATTAAGCACGAAAAACTCTACTTCGACCTAATATCTATTAAGAGTTACAATCAAAAAGAAAAATAAATAAATCTTACCGTAGTAACAGTAATCCAATCGTTTAAGTCTTCAATCTGAACATTTTCTTTAAACATTTCACATACTTGCTCGAATTCATCCTCCTTAACTGATACTGTAATGCCATTGACAGAGAACTCCTTTGCCATAATTCAGAAGCTAAAATTATTATTTCACTGTAATGATTAAAGTCAGATCGATAAACCAAACAATTCTTGTCAAAATGTTTAAATTTTCGTAGCTTTTCGGTTAGTCTACTTTAATATAAACCCACCAAATTTAATACAAACATCAGCTAAACTTTGGTTAGTTGTTGTTT
>JAJAVP010000321.1:0-48954 GCA_020740425.3 Heterorhabditis indica
ATAAGTGTATTTATGTACATTTGTAATACGATTTCTGTTGACAAGTACTAGAAAGTGTACAATTATGTTCTCATCTTTATATTGTATGTACAGCTGTTGTGAGCTTATACGACCTAATAAATATCTGAGGCGTTAGTGTTCTGTCCTATTTGATCATGATATAGTTGTAGTATACGTGAAGAAAAATAAGATTGGAGTTATCAAGGAGCCAACATAAAGATAATTATAGTAAAGTAGCATAACTTGATGCTGTAATAGAGATTGGAAATCAATGAAACTGTATTCTACGACTAGTATGTCCAAACGACAATGGTGTGGCCATTTCCATATTGGGGTGTATTCTGGGAGGGGAATTTTTCTAAACAAAAGTTTTATATGTACATAGCAATTTATTAACGTGCTTATTTTCCAATCCCAAATCCGCCTCCCTTTTCTACTTCGACATCACCAAATCCGCCAGGAAGGTTCAAGGCATCTCTATCTACCTAAAACTTTTCTTTGAAAAATCTCATAGAAAAGACAGTCAATTATTAGTGAGAGTAGTAGTAATAATAATGAAAAATTCAATAACCTTTAGAAATCTATTATTTAAGGCTAATTTTTTAGAATTGTTTCACATGCAAACTGCCCGCATTTTAATGAAAATAGCCCTTATTTGCTATTTTAAGGTAACTTTGACGGGAATTTCGATCTGTCTAATATAAATTTTACAACATTTAAGAAGATTGGCGAAATTAATATTTAATTCCCACAACGTGTATCTTAAAAAAATACATTTGCATACCTTTCCTATTGCTAGAGGTGCATTGGGGTTAACTGCTCCATAGCCTGGTTCATAGCCCTTTACTGGTCTATTTGAACGGTTTCCACCAAGTTTATTAAATACTGCAATGGAAAAATTGGTATTAGTGAAAGTGCTATGTAGTGACATGAAAAAAAACGTTACTTTTATTTAATCCTGGGAGATTTGGCACTCCAAATGATTTTAGTACCTCTTGACTGAGCTTTTGATCGCCCCTATTTGGTTCACCAGCAAAGCCAAGTGAGGGATACCTTTGAAATCAAATATTAAATTATTTTTTTGCGCCTCTATAAACTTGTACCTATCTATTACATTTGTAATTTCTTAGTAGTGTTTTAAAAAAATGTTAAAGTTTTTGTACCCATGTGTTAAAGCATTCATTGATCGAGCTGGTCCCTTTCCAGTTCTGTAGCCCAGTGCACCCATTTCTGTTCCATAGTTCAACATCATTCCTCCTATCTAGATTTATTATTTTTCTTCTATACATAAAATATTTAATATAATTTCAAAGTTACCATATTCTACATGTTTATTTTTTTTACCCGTACAAACATTTGTTATTTGAATAAAGTAAATCTAATTTATTATATACCTGATTAAATAAAGGTAGATTCTCATTCCCAATATCAGTTCCCTGACTAGATACAACCTCAAATCCTGCAAAATTTCATTTGTTAGGTTGTGACCATTATTTCTATTTTAAAACAAAAGATATATTTCTGAGAATACCACTCAATAGGTAGAAATATCACTGACGTATTCTAACAACTTATTTAATTAGCATAGCGAATTGTTACGTTATAAATGCTAATTTAACAACACTTAATTTTTGTACCAGAACTTTTAGCGCATCCGGTATTTCACGAACTAAGCAACCAATTTGAGTGACACAAAAATGGAGCAAAGCATATGTAACCTGCTTCCCAGTATCAATTTATCTAGTGATGCATGTTCGTGAAGTACATCATTGACTTGCTATCAAGAAAGAGACCTATTCATTCCGATAACATAAAATTTTGAAGTCCTAAGACCAATTTCTGTAGTAGTTTTCGAGATATGAGGTCAGGTATTTTCGTGAAGAGGTCTCTTTCGATTAACCAAAATTTGAAGTAAGCGCTGTAGTTCTTCATAGTTTTGCCTATTTCCTGGCTAGACTTCTCTATTGTGGTGAATTAACTAGGAAGTTTTAGTGAATAATTTCACTTCCTGAGCACCAAACAGTGACTATAATCTTTTTAGACGAACCGTTTTAGGGAAGAGACTTAGCGCTTTACTTTAGTCGTGTCACAACAAGGAACGATTGTCGTATAAAATCCACTTTTCGTTACATGGTCCAATCCGATCAAGAAATTGTTTTTGTTACGCTAAATTTTCTGATTCTCGTCCAGCTCGTGCAACACCATTTGTCAAATTTTAAAATATTTTCTTATTTGGTCCAAATGATAAGCAGCTATTGAATGGTCAACATTTAGCTCTTCTACAACCTCTCGAGTTGTTTGTTTGAATCTCCTTCAATAGCTGCTCCCAACTGAGAGACTTCCACGACCTTCCTCATCTATAAGGTATCTTCGTTGTGAAATTTTTGGAACCTATATTGAGATAGGTTCGTCAATGGTCCCTTAGGCAAAATGCTTGGTGATAATATGAACAGTTTTCAATGCATTATTTTCCATTTTGAACTCATACAATAATGTCGCCTAAATTTGTTTATTTTCATATTTAATTTGTCAGTTTAAAATAAAGAAGGATAAACACTAAAAGCAAAACCACTAACATAAATCAGTAAAGCGAGTTTCGTGCTTTAAAATGATATATTACATTAAGCATACCTGGAAGGGCTCCAAGTCCAAAACCGAAGCTTGTTCCAAGCCCTAGATTACCATTCTTTTGTTTCTGACCATACCCCTTAGGTCTTCCTTCATCTTCTCTACCTTGTCTACTAGGGTAGAGATTTATATTTGGAACACCACAAATGTCAGAATATTCTTGGCAAAAAACCTAAACCTTAAGCCTTAAAATCAGCTAATTTTTAGGTCCGAAATATTGATAACTTATAACCAGTAGCTCGTTACAATGACTCACAAGATTATTGGTAGCAAAGTGCACCGAGTTCACTTGGTGCATTAAGTGAACTATCGATTAAAACTCGCTTCTAATTGATTTTNCAAGATAATTTCCCCAGTTGTAGGCGAAGCCGTGTGCTTGGTGCAGAAGGAAACACTTCGAGGCAAGGGTTTCTCGAGTAACTTGTAAAATTAGCCGACAATTCTTCGTCAAGCGTAGGACAGCTAGTTCCCATGTATCCTTTTAAAAGTTATGACTAGAGAACTACTCTGTGCAACCTCACCTTTTATAGCAGGCTGTTTCATCCTCGCCTTTCATGTACTATTTTGCAAGAGTAGTGGACGTCTTACGTCACATATCAGCTGTCTCGTCACTTGTGGCGGACCTTTGGTCTCTGCCAACTATCCCCTGAAGCTACGAATTTGGCTCCCAATTACGGTTCTTCTAGCGAAAACCCCCTGTTCGGAGTGTTTCCTTCTGCACCAAGCACACGGCTTCGCCTACAACTGGGGAAATTATCTTGAAAAGAGCCGGTACTGAATTCCAATTTGTAATTAGAATACAAAAAAATCAATTAGAAGCGAGTTTTAATCGATAGTTCACTTAATGCACCAAGTGAACTCGGTGCACTTTGCTACCAATAATCTTGTGAGCCACAGTACAATTCCGAGGAATTTTAAACATAAGCGAATCTTTCCCAAAGCTGTTTTGAAGAAAATTTATATATCACTGTTAAGCAAATATGTTCTATATAAAAATATAGTTAGAACTGAAATAGAATATTTGTACGACATAACCATTAAATCATATCGAAGTTTCTTCCCAGGTAAGCATGTTGTTTGAAATGTGTATTGATTAATAGGACAATATTTTTGCCAATTTTTTTCATTCTGCAATGTTGGAAATACTGTATAGAGTATATTTTGCCGAGGCAGTGGTATGGGTGTCGTAGACCTCGTTCTCGTTAACCTATAAATTCCTTCTGATAATTAAATAATATCATGATTGACAATTTTAGCCACTTTTTTCAAAACTATTCTTTATCTTATTTTTTTGCAGGAAGAACTAAAAGATTTAGTTGGCTTACTTAGTTGTATTTATTTCTTCTATTTCAATTGAAATATCCTCCTCTTTTTTACTTCGCTTTACTTCCTATGAATAAAGAAACAGTTATGTATTAAAGTAGTACGGTATTGTATTTATAAGAATAGTGGTAGAAAACTAGATAAATCAATTACCTCAGTACTTTTTGGCTCGAATTTTTCTTTAAATGGATCTTCCGGTTTATTTGCTTGTTTTCTTCTAACATGATTTAAATTACAATAAGGCAATGCAGGATTTCGTTTACACGCTAAGCCTACCAAATCGGCTGAATGAATTAGAGATTAAATAGGAGGAAAGCTGTACCAAAGATAGTTCCATAAAACTTCTTTTACTTTCATACGAAAATTCCAAAGATTTCATCAACCTTGGTGATATCAAAACTAGAGAAAATATTTCACACCGCTTAGATATCTTCTATTTTCTACAAAATCCTGAAAGGCTTTACTGTAGAATATAATTAGTACTTAAAATATTACTTTTTTAGATGTAGAAAAATATGACTGAAACATGCATAATAGGTATTTGATTTTCAAAGATAACAATTTTTTTGTAAAAACTAGCTATAATGTGTTATTACAATAAAACCAAAGTAGAAGTTTACCCACGTAATACTTTCCCATTAATAGGAATTATAACACTAGAAGCTGCTTACCTTCTATAACTTCAATAAAAAAATATATAATGCAGGCGACATTTAGCAGCATTAGGGGAATGATCGAGACAGCCTTATACCGCTTTCTATCTCTCTTATCCCGAAAGGACAATCAATTGGATTCCTGTTTTGTGCAAGCAGATATCACGTAAGTGGAGTATAGACTAAGATGAAAATACTGTATATATATCATAGTTATTAAGATTACTAACAATTTGTATATAGATATTTTATAGGTACACGATTTAAATCCATGTGTATATCAAGCACATTGTACTCAACACTTTTTCTTCCCAAATGTTTTATTTGGTAACAATGGAATAGTTAATTACGATGGAAATTCACAAGCATTCCAGAAATCGAATACTTTGCTTCCACCCACAAGAAGAGAATGGAATCATGCTCCATTTCGAGTATGGAATTCAATAAGGCGGTAAAATTTTTGATTTAAAATACTTCGAGTTACTAAGTACCTCCCTATTTTAACTACTGTTGTTTCGGGGTTTTGAGAGGCCATGCGCATGTTCTCACCCATTTTATTGTGTTGCAGTTTTTCGTAATTATTTGGGATATACCCTGCAATATTTCAAACGTTTTAGATAATTTTGATTAATCTTATATACTGTGAATAGAGCGGACTACATATCATAAGAAATACATTTAATGTAATTTCAATTCTGAAAACTGGCACTGAGAAATATGGATTCAGAGGTATAGATAACAGACATTGTTATCTTTGGATTGATGGAGTTTTCATGGTGAATTATGCAATATATTTCATAAATTATAGCCTACTCGTTTTCGGAAAAGACCTTTATTTTCTTCAACATTAGAAAATTCGAAGAATTTATCTGACCGAACACATTTGCCTGGACACAAAAAATTTAAAACTGATTCGACTACTTTTCCAAGGTTGCTTCAATCACCACATAGGGAAAAGTCGTTTGTTGTTATTTCTACTACTATTCTTGTTATATGAATGAATGTAATTTTAGAATTATGCCCATGGATTAATAATAACACAATCTATATAAACTGGTAAATTCTTAGGTCTCCAAACAGTACGTCTCCAGGGGAACCACTTTTAGATCTGGACAGTTCGCAACAGAATAGATGTACGCTGGTATTTTATGGATTATCTTTTTCATAAACAATATATACTGCAGCTGAAATAAAATAATACTAGTCCGGACCGCTGTTATTTGAATTAATTTAGTATCTTATCCACCAGAAGAATCTGATACTTCGACGGACTCATTTGATATTCCAGTGGAGACTAACCAATGTATGTTAGCATTTTACCTATTTATTCTAATAAATTTTATTGAGAGAATAATAACGAAAGATGTAGCAAGGAGCTAGCTTAGGAGGTAATCAAAAATTCAGTTAGATTGTTCTGTCCTAGTGTATTTTAGATTGTTTTAGCTGTTAATTTAGGTTCCCCACTCAAACGCCGTTCATCTAGAATCGTAGTTGCTTCAGAATTCAGATTAACGGACAAAGAAAATAGTTCCGATTCGTCTATTTTAAATGAATGTAAAACGTTATCAGGTAGTACTATGAAGATTAAGAAAATTAACGGAAATATGACTGGTGTTATCTAATAAGATTGTCTCATAGTGGACTATGTTTCAGGCAGTGGCGTTATTGGATTTCCATCGTTGAATGATAACGAGAATGTTGTTGATTTAACTATTAAAGAGATTAGAGACGAAGAAGGATGCTTAGATCTCATATGCACTACATCCGAAGGACACGACTCTATTGTCTATTTGCAGGTATAAAGTAAAATTTGACTTTTTTTGTTATTTTAAATATCATTGACGTATTTTAAAGTTTCTTTTATTGTAAAGGACCAATGGGCGGATTCTCAGTATAATCTAGGCTCAAGGATACGTTTGATTGGAGCTAAGAAATGGGGAGATCTGGTTAGCCTGTGCTCATCCTGATTTTGACTTTGATGGTTTAGAATTATTAGTTTAATATAATTTTAGGATTGGTTAGTGTCGAACGACGATGGTATTTTGATAACTAATCCTGATACTCTTGTACGCTGTACAGCAATAGCAAGTTCAATGTGGTGCACCCGTAAGGTGAAATTTTTACGAAGAACTTAGTATTGCTGGTGTTTAATAGCTTTAAAATGTTTGAATTATTGAATCACATTTATGGGATAAAATAAAATTTATCTCCTGAACGTATAGCACAAAACCTTTTTAGGTGATTTTGAACGAAAGATTTCAATCTGTTTGTGAACCGAACAAATCAATGCTTATTGGAAGCATAATACATGAGATGTTTGAGGTTAGCTAAGATGTAGTTATGTGGTTCCCACGTGAACTATTATGCTTTAAAGTGTTGCACACTAAATATCTAATTAAAGTAATCATGTATTGAGTATTAAGGCATCTGTTCGCTGTTCTAACCCATTTGACGTAACTCGAGATTGGCTACTTCATCTCTGGCGGTCATCAATAGTAAATGGAGTCATGCAGTCACTCTGTGCTCTTCGATTTTCACCAACTCAATTTGAAGTGGAGCTAGAACCATATGTTGATGTAAGTATCTACATTCACTAATTACTCTATATATGAATTTTTCCATGATCAAGTTATAAATATTAATTATTGGAAGGTTATTGTGAATTGGGTTCACACACATATGCCGTCCATTACAGCGCAGTCACTTCCAACCGCATCCTTTGTTACTGAGGTGAGCATCATTGTACTTAGCTCATAAGTAAGGTTGCCTTCATCCGAAATTATTTCAGGTTCATGACATAGAAGATAACATTTGGATTCCACAACTTGGGATGAAGGGAAGGATTGATGTTACTTTCAAGGTTAGTTTTGATTGGAAGATTAGTTTTAAATAACAAATATTTTTGTAATCAGATTTTAAGGACAAAACGGTTCATTTAGACCCAACGTGATTCACTAATACGTCTTGAACCACTAGAATTAAAGACTGGTAAGAGCAACTATTCCACAGAACACCATGGTCAGGTCAGAACTAGCTCTAAAAATAAACCATGTTTTCGTTACTATACATGATTTAGTCTAACCCAGGTTTTATTTTGATATAATTCAGGTCTTATTATACTGCTTGATGTTATCAGCTCGTTGTAATCAACCAATTTCGGATGGATTGCTTCTATATTTGAGGGACGGAGTATTTCGTTCGGTTATACCACGTTCAGTTGAACTGAAAGGCCTTCTCTCACAACGTAATCGTATTGCATATTATCTCAGCAAGCTTCATCCTGAGAAGTTACCAGGTTAATAATATTGCATTAATCATATAAAATTGTATATATAAGCTTTATTCTTGATCCATTTGTCTTGGAAATGGGTATGCCAATAGTGATAAATACCATGCAAAATTACTACCACTATTTAGATGCAGTTCATTATATTTTTAGAAGCAAAAGTGGATCCGAGATTCTGTGAAAAATGTGACCAAGCACTGGTGTGTTCCATATATCAGGTAAATCTAATCCTACAATGGCTTTAATTGTATATAACTTTTTGGACTTTAGTAGCTAATGTATTTCAATGCAAACTTTATAAACTGACTATATAAGTGGCTTATGAACTGTTCATATATCCTTATAGTAAGGAAAGCATTCATAAATACATAGTGGCTTTTGTATTGATAGCTATTTGTTGTATTTGTTCAAAACTATTTTTAGGTTGGATTTAAGACAGATGGTTTAGCTTCGGAGAAAATGCTTGCTTTTGCTAAACAAAAAACTAGTCATCTTAACATAGAACAGTTTGGTAAGATTTGTTTTATATTTTCTTGACTAAAGTTTTCTTTGTATTGTATATTATCATTTGATTAGAAAGAATAGTAGTGAAGTTCTGTTCCAGATTATTTCAAAAAATGGATCTCATGGATTTACTGTGAATGGGGTGAAGAGGACCTAAAAAAAGGTCATCTGATAAGTGACTTGTGGAATATTAGTCCTGATGATAGGTAGATGTTCTTTTCACTGTCTGTATAGTTCTAGTACTACTAATTTTAGTTAAAATGTGGAGTAAGTTTGTCGGGAATCATATTTGCATTCTTCTAATTATGATATTCCAAAAGGAAGCATTTAACGTGCTACTTTTTAGTATCTATATATTTTGATATCTTAAAAAGACATTATTGAAGGGAAGCAGCTGGTCACTGTATATCGCATATGAAATTAGTTTCACACACGAGAGTTTCAGAAAATGGACACTATCTTCTTAAATTTGAAAGGTATTTGATCTCGAAATTACATGCTAACGTTCAAATAAATACTTATCTTAAAATGTAGATTGCATTCGTATTTTCCACGTTCTATTGACTATTTAGTCAACTCAATAAAGGAAACGTTAAAGATCTAAGGATATGCAAACAATTCTTTGGTTATATCTTATTAGTACAATATACCGTATTCTGGAAAATCCCTATCTGTTGCAGACGGTCTCGAATTCGTGAGAGTATGTTATCATCTGGAAGCATGTGTACTGTTTCTACGACTAATGAATTTGGGCTTTTTATTTCCCTCGTTGTGGAATTTCGTGGTTCGTGATATATGCCGAATATACTCTATAATGATTGACTTTTATAGTTTTTCTATATATATTTGTTTTCAGATAATTCAATAACGGTTCGTAGTGATCGCCTTATCGATTCTCGTGAGATCTACCACTTAGATGTATATTACAGTTTTTCCATTTTTTCTACATATCTTGGGAGTGTTCTAACAATCATGGGTCCTGAAGAATCAAGGTATGTATGGTTGAAGAAGAGTAACTGTAGTATATTATGTCCAGAATCTGTCAAATAAATTTTAATGTATTATCTGCTAATTTTTAGTTCTCGTTATCGAGAACAAATAATAAATTTGTGCGTGCCGCAAATACCTTGTCTGGAAGAGAGGAAATTACCGCATGTGGTGAAAAAAATACTGAATGACGCAAGTGAGTTTGAATATGTTGGCTAAAAAAGGATATTCTCAAAGTTCTTAATCATAGATGTTACCGCTGATCAGAAAAACGCAATCATAGCGTCTTTAAATGCAAATGACTACGTACTTATTGAGGGCTTGCCTGGAGCAGGTATGTATGATACGTCATTTTTTTTTACGATACATAAGTTCCCATATACATGTTCTGTGAATTTTTCCTTGATTTCTTTTATTTTATAATATATTTTGATAATATGAATCTGTTATTAAGCAATGATTAGGATATGTAACTTCTATAGGGAAGTCAACAACTATCACTGTATTGATTCGGTGTCTTGTGGCCCTTGGTCGATCCGTTCTGCTTACTTCGAATACGCATTCTGCCGTTGATAATGTACTGAGTAAACTATCAAAGGTATTAGTCAAATTATAGGATGGTATATGCAGAATAATACGCAAATTGGGGATAAATAATGATATGGTTGTAGTGTTTGGAAAAGTCTAAGCTGTTGCGTTTGGGTAGAGAAAGTTCTATGAAGACGGAAATAGTAGAATTATCGTTGGAGGCTAAAACTAATTCAGAATATGAGAAGACTCGGTTGATTCTGCAAGAGACAGTGAGAATCACTTTTTGTTCTTTTACAGTTGAATTTCTGCAATCACTCGGAGTTTGTGTCATCTATGTAACTGTGGTTATTTCCTATACTTTATTATTTAGCCTGTAGTCGCTTGTACATGTCATCATGTTTCGAGGGAAGTATTGTTTTCATGGCGAAGATTCGATGTTTGTATTATTGATGAGGCCACTATGGTTAGCTATACACAGTTTCTGTTAAGAAATTATGTGTGGAAAGCATGTTTAAACATGATTAATTTATATTAATAGCTAAATTCTTGTCATCCAGGTGCTAGAACCTGTAATTATTTCTGCTATTTCCGTGGCAAGTAGATTCGTGCTAGTTGGGGATCAGAAACAACTTGGACCTATTGTACAGAATAAAAAAGCTAGGTAATTCAGAATATTATACATCAATAATTTGTTTTTCCATGGCCTTGATCCCCAATTATTTTAGAAGAATTTTAATTCGATGATTATTTGTTAGTGGTACCAAGCATTTACGGGTTGTTTAGAGAAGAAGGAATGGCAATTTCGTTATTTGAACGTCTTCATATTCATAAACATGTCGTTTTCTCACTGGAAAGCCAATTCCGAATGAATAGGTATTATAAATTCTTTCAAAATAGTTTTGCTTAATGCTAGCAAATGTCGAAATGTTTAGAGTTATTACTAACTTATCGAGCAAGCAGTTCTATGATGGTCGATTAAAGTGTGCGAACGAGGACGTTGCAAAAGCTTGTCTTGGGAAAAACGAATATTACCACTCATCTGCAAGTTGGGGAGGTATAGAAGTAGCCATTTTTCAACAAAATTAGACACATTATCTTCATAACTATTATTCAGGTTTTGTAGGTTTGAGATTTTTTTAAAATATTTCAGATCCTTACTTCACACTGTTAAGTGGGGATTTGAATCATTCTTGTGTTTTCGTTGATACAAAATCAAATGAGGCAACGAAGTACCAGATGATAAATGAGAATGGTGGGCTACACTTTAATTCGGGAGAAGCAGACCTCGTTTCTACATTCTGTCGTCAGTTTTTGGAGGTCTGTTGTCTAGCTTTTTTAAAAGTACGTGGTTCTGTTCTATTGTGTCGTATTTTTATGGCTTCTTTGTTGATTTTGCAAAAACGTATTTACATATTCTTCTAGTATACTATAATATTCTTTCAAAAATATGTGTTTAATATGATTCTTCATTTTTTAAAGTGTGGTATACAACCATCGGAAATTGGGGTTATGTGTGTGTATAGGAAACAAGTAGATGTCATTAAGGAGAAGCTGAGTAACTTGAATATTGAGGTATATTTATCATGTATTTCTTTTTATTTTGAGGTTTCATAATACAGCTTTATTCACTGAAATTCTTAAGGTTAACACTGTCGATCAGTATCAAGGGCGCGACAAGAGTATAATTATATGGTCTTTAGTTTGGACAAAATCTAGTGGAAAGGCAAGCATTCTGATGAGTCTAAGTTTATCTAATGTTCTAATTTTAGTAATAGACTTTAATTATTAGATTACCACTGATAAACGACTCTAAAACTAGCAATATTTAATTTCATTCGGGCAAGTTTCAGCGGTGTGACCTACTAAACGAAGACCGCCGCGTTAACGTAGCATTATCTAGAGCTAAGCACAAACTGGTGTTGGTTGGGTGCAGAGAAAGTATGCAGAATATTAATACATTAGCAAGGGTAATAGAAGATATGAATGTTGTTATTTTATAGTTTTAATTTTGAAGCTACCTTTTTTTGACTTGTAAATGCATTTTTTATGCGTAATTAATTATGCACGTAAGTAGTTTAATGTACTATGCACACTAATTAGATCCAAATATCTGTCCGTGTTAATAGTCTTCAAGCTTATTTTAAAAATGTTTTGAAATTTTGCTGTGAATCCTATTGCGATATCTATAAATGTCTTTCAATCTCTATTGTATATTTCTATTGCTTCAGATAGTGGCCGATATTAGGAAATAAAGATAGGCAGTGTTACACCTCCAGTTCAGCTATTCATGCTTATGCAAATATTGAGGATTTTGGTAATATATTGCCTGTTTTATGTCGGGCAAGGTGTTTCTTGGTAGTTAATTTTTAAACGAAGTTTGCACGATAGAACCAGACATGTTACGTAGGGGGACGTTCACTCTCACTTGATCATTTTGGGCGGTACTATGTTTTGTACTGCAGTCTTGGTATTGATGATGTGATATTAGACGTACCAACACGTAGTATGTACAGTGACAATTGTAACTCTATTTTAGCATGCAAACGATACGATGTTTGATCAACCAGTTGGTTCTGAAAGTTTATTATGAATAACTTATACAACCTTCGATGCTATTGGTTACACATTGTACACGAATGGATAGAGTCCAATCACTCTAATACTGATTTAATAAAGTGGAAAGTTATTGTCTTAGAAATAATTCAACAAGCTGTTTGGAATGTATAATTTAAACAATGGAATAAAATTATTTTGTGGGATTTTCCTTAAAGTTTTATAGTAGATACAGTACTACTTTATCTAGCTAATAGCAGTTCGAAATTCTAGATGTTAAGGAATAATCGCGTTTGGTGCAAAACTGAATATAACATTTGGTTATAGTAAAAATAGGTTGAGAAATATGTTTATACCAATATTTTGACGATGTTGGAGGTTTCGCAACGAACGTTACTGTGCACAATTAAGCGACAGCTCTTTATAACATACGCATCAAATTAACTCCTGGACCCACTGAGAAGTAAATGTTTTACTAAAGTAGGAGTTTTAGCACAACAGTGCAAATTGTTGTTAATATAGGTGAATGACTTGAGTACTAATTTAATGGAATCTTCATGAACTGTTTATGACTAAATTTCTTTACAAAATGTATGAGGATTATGCGCTTTCATTTTATCCAAGATGAGTTCACTGGATTCTGAGTTTTTTTTCAGGAGGCGAGTGAGAGGTAGACTGAGAGGGGCTCATCATTGAACGCAGATCTAGCAAGGAGGTTATCTAAAATTATTTTTTGTTAAATAAGGAATTAATAGCACTTAGATGAAAGCCTAAATAATTTTCTCATTAAATGCCATTAAATGTATGTAATGGATACTATGTAACAGTGAAATCCTAGTATACAGAATTGTATAATTATATGCCAACTATATTTTGATATATTGTTGCTATAAATATTCTATTCTCTTACATATACCACCTCCAAAAACAGCAATTAGGTGTGCGACAAATAGCGCTATCTTAATAAGGCGGCAGCTATGATCTATGTAAGATGCTGATGCAACCTCATTATCCTTCAAACTGAATCCCATCGACCCACTTAAGAACATTTGCACTAAGCCTACCGACAGTAAGAGGAGATCATCCTGTTAGCAACACCTGCTACTAGAATCCATCATTCCCATAGCGGTTGGATATAAGTCAATATATGCAAATTAGATTTGTAATGGTAAAATAATCATAAGTAGTAGCCATATAACCTAGTATATTAGTGCAGGATCTATAATTATAATTTGCTGTGATTGAAAAATTACAAATATATATATATATATATAGTAGCATTAATAGGATCGTACCGTTGCTGGTAGGGCTCCAGCCTGGTTTCTTAGAGAGTCAAAACATTCTTGACAACGTGGATGCTCAAACGAACTGGAGACAATGCCATACTCTGTCGTTCTCTGAATTTACTATATTACATATATTAACGTAATTATTTTTTCAAAACACTTCTGAACATAATTCTTAATATATAAGCAATAATAAGAATACCTGGCACGAAAAACATTTAATATTCCCAAAGCTATCTAGTTCTTCTTTTTTAACTTCAGGAGAACCACTTGAACCGCTCTCATCATTTGACTGAGAAAAGGAATATAATTAGAAAATTTTAAATATTATAGAGGCTTTTGGAGTCATTTATGATATGTTGTACAAAAATATCAAAACATCACTCTATTTATTTAAATTCAAAATTTCCAGCTATTTTCTCATCCTTATTAAACTTTATGACTTTATATGCATAAATAAGGTCACAATTTCGTTTATGATGATGTTTGCCAAGCATTTGCCACGTTTACTGCTAGTGCACCTGTCGAATGACAACAGACATAGAATACGATAATCATATTCTACTATAAAAACGTTTCACCTTCATATAATCTGTCGGAAAATTAAATATCGGTAATGAATGTTCAAAATCTTTGCACAAACCTGTCGGCTAAATGGTGTTAAAGAATCGCGGATCAGTGCGGTAGTACCTCGTTTCACTGAATGTATACATAATAAAATGATGAAATTTTATTATTAAATCTTTCCTGTTAAAATGGTTGAATACTACACTCACGGGCTAGTCTTTTATGCTGATTATTCCTAATTCTGAGCAGTTCCAACTCTCGTTTTCTTCGTATCTGCTCTGCATTACTAGACGGTTCAGACAACTTTGAATCTTTTACACTAAAATAGAATCAAATTCCTAGACTAGATTGCCTATAAATAGTAAATATATAAAGCTCAGACATACCTCTGTATTACTCCTAGTAGCTTCTTTTTTTCTTGTTCCACATGCTGTGTCCATTCTAATTCTGTCATTTTATCACCGCAAAGAGGACAAATTGGACATCCATCATCGTCCAATTGAAGTTCTGAATTGGTATGAATATTTTGTATTTGTTTGCTGGAGTGCAACTTACAGGTGGTAATTGAGTCGAATGTAAATTGATGAAAAGACTGTAAACAAATCAGAGTAGCCTAGTTATAATTCCATCAATTTATGATTCTCCTAAAGTGCCTATACCATTCATTTATAGCAACGTACACCTTAGTATGTTGTTTACCCCGGTCTCTCAATAGAGATTTACAGGCGGCCTTGCCTCGTAACCTATTATGCTAATTTTTACGATTTCTGAACTAACAAATGATCTGCACAGCAGTATGAGCTCGCCGCCTGTCTCGATCAAAACGATTTTAAATAAGCTACGCATCATTATGAAGGATATTACTAGAATAGTCAGAAACACAAACGTATACATTACAAATATTAACAACAAAATTAATCGATATTTTCTTATTTCCCACTAACATTTAAAACTCTAGTCCTTTTATCGCACCGCATTAGTCAAAGCATGTTTTATTGTTAGTCATTTATATCAGCCTTGAGTCAAGTTTACCAGTCCTCCGTCGCCTTACGTTTGATGTCTTTGTGTGAGATCAGCGATGCTAGAAATCACCGGTGACGAGGCTCGAAATAGATCGCTGTGACCGGAAGTAGACATCGACAGTAATAAAAAATGACTACATCTTGTTAGAATAACTTGTGAATGAGTCATTTCCATCCAACTAAATTAATATCATTTAGCTTGGATATAGAACACTTTCTCTTTGTGGGTCCTCCATTTTGTTTACTCTTTGCAGACAGGTCTTATCTTATTATCCATTCCCGCTTCCCCTATCACCGTTCAAATCTGTTTCACTTTGCACCAGAGATGCTAATAGGGGCCATAAAGCGTGCTAGGTGGGCTTTGAACTGCCGACGGTCATTTATCTACTTCGCAATAGCATTGACAGACGGTCCAAGCGAGAAAAATGATGAACATCCACGAATGGAAGAGAAAATCAAAAGAAATATCTTATAGTAGTATTAATATCTTCAATTTACGCAAATATCTGGCATTTTTTTCTTCGTTACTTTTTACGTATGATAAAATTATTCTGAGCGTAAGGTGTAGTGGTGAAATTATAAAATTTCGAGCTGTTAGAGCAAACAGATGAAAAGCAATATGCTTCAGATAGTATAATAATAAAGTACTTCCTACTATAATCACCATTATGAGCATATAATGTTCTAGATATATTGCACATACTATCAAGATTAGAATATCCCTCATGTTGGCCATCCTTGCTGGTGAGTGTGGCAGTTGAGCTTGGTGTGGTGTTTGCCTGGGTGCCAAATGAAGCTGCGAAATTGCTGCTCGCAGCCATTTGGACGACCATAAACACTGCATATCAAGTGACATAAATGTCGCATTCGCACTCCGTCGGGAAATCAGCTCTCTCCAGAAAATATCCCTGTAGACTACGGTAGTTAATTAGCGCCCCTTTAATGATAGGTCTACCTACGATTACGGTATTCAGTAATGGAAAGAGAAGGGTTATTGAAAAGGATGTATTGCTTTTATACAAGCCAGAATTTATTTCAAGTAATGCTTAAAATCATCATAAACTATCGCCGTACGCTGTGCAAATCCTAATTTGGTGAAATTAGTTTCCCTTTCCTAAGTTAGTTCATTATATCAATTGATATTCGCCACTTTAATAAACCTGTACATTCTGCATATATCATATATTTTATTAAAACTACTTTGTACCCTGAAATTCGCAAAGGAGCAAGAAATCAGGATAAGACAAACAGTCATAATTCTTGTGCCTCCCAGTCCACTAATAAAACACTCTATACTAGTCGTAAATAAAAGGAGCGAGGCGTCGCTCCTAATTGAAAACTTGTCTTTTGATTTTGCCGCCAGTTCCCTTGGGGTATAACATCGCGCACTCACTCCAAACGTGAGGGTGTTGAAAGGGAGACTTTGGAAACAGATTTTCTGAGGTATTGATAAATACATGGATAAATCTTCTACACTAACTCACCTAAAAAAATATTTTTTCACTAGAGAACGAACAAGTTTTTCGATAAATACGTTATTATTATTGATTTTGAAAGTGTTGATTTAAATTTAAATGTCATACATTGAATAGCGATGCTTTCAATAGCTTAATTATGACCAAAAATAATTTTAGAATGCTTGGATAATACAGCAGAAATCCTCTAGTCCAAAATGGATATCAGTCTAATAGAAACAGGATCGATGTTACTGTTTCATGTTCTCTGTGTCTAATTAGAATGACAGTGTTCAACTGGTCGTTACCAACTGGCGGCCGTCTTTGGGGTGCTACTCAGGTAGCACATTCAATTTGCGAGCCGTCATCGCTCAATTTACAAGTCTTTGATTTCGCCGACGACCATAAGAATACGAATGAAGATGTGCTTATTAAAATGCTTTTTTAATATCACAAAAAAACACCAACGTGCATTCAAAAATTACATACATTAGTTATTACCAAATTCCTATACTACAAATTTTAGTAGCACTTCCGACCTCGAGAAACAATCATTATTCTAACTAAACAGTGTCGTGCCATGTTGCGTCACCATGCAGCTGCGATGTTCCCTCTTCTTTTGTATTTCTAGCAACCAGGTGACAAGACAAACACTTATAACGGATATGTCTCGCTAACAATAGAGTCAAGAATCTTTATGTTACTAGGTACTTAATGTCCCGCATGTTAGTCATGGTTTTGAGTGCGTTTTACCAAGCCCACAGGTCAAAGGGAGTTTCGTTATATGATCATGTCAATCACATCTGGAAACCAAATACTTTATGAATTCTATGGCAAATTTATGACTATCTATCAAATTTATCAAGATATTCTTATTTATCAAAATGTTTCAATACTTTTCAGCTGAGTAGAGTAGTCTTGGTCTTAATTACAATAGTATTCTATCTTGGTCTATATATCCCAAGTATTGTTTCCAATAACTAAGCTGACCCTCTTTAAAAAATTTTCACCAGTTCGCATCCTCGAAAATTGTCCAAGTTGGCTATCTACCATATCTTACACGGAAGTTCCCCTCATTGTACGTTCTCCCCATTTCGCCTCACTGCACACATGTATGTCCACAGTTCAATTAAATCAGACACATGAATCGCATTATCTGAACTGAACATTCTTGGTTATGGACCTGACCCAAATTTGTAAATTTTTTGATAATATTTAAGATTTTAAATGTTATGTACCGGAAAGCTATTGATCCTCTCAAATTTAGTCATATAAACTTAAAATTAATTATGAATAAAGTGAAGCTTTATATCAAAACTGCATTGGACTATTTTTCTATTATGGTAATACAGTTGCTTAGTATGCGGCTTAGATGTTACTGTGTACCAGCATTGTTCTTCCACAATTCTTTATTGGTGTTATGGCCAGACAGCAATGGGAATATGGTTGGCTCTCACGCGGCTGTAAAGACTGAGACCTTACTTTGTGATCACAATTCTGAATCAGGGTAATTTTTTGCTATATCCGTAATAATACGCGTGACATATGTCAGCCAATCTATATGTTTTCCCCATTTCATACATCTTAACTTTCTAAGTCCCACCATCCCATTAGAAGTAATAGGTATCAAAAAATCTATTTAAAATATTAAAAGTAAGTTAGAATCACCCTTTAATATCACTACTTTTCCTCATATTTTCAAAATGCCAGAATTATTGCACCTAAAAGTAGTTGCTCTCTTTTTCTCTTACCCCCGCTTAGCGCCCCCACGTCTCCCTTTTCTCCGCTCAGTCTAACTTCCGGTCGCGCACCATAAAGCACGAAAAGCGAGTGACCTCGGCCCGTAAGGTGTTCGTGCTTAGTAACGCTCTTTAAACACCCTTAATGGGGTACAGTACCTATGACCTTTTTTAAATCCTATAACTGATATAGTACTTCACTTAGAACTCATCGTCTTACTAAATTAAAATTAAATAATTTTAAACCTGGTTCAAGCAGGTTCTATGATGTTTTGCTATATATTTCGTTAACAATATCAATGATAAGACTATTTGCCAAAACTGAATCTAGATTAGAAACTTGTAAGGTTTAGAGGCGGTATTTTCCACTCTTTTTATTCTGAGAACTGTTCGAAACAGTTCGCTGCTGTTTAAAAAAACGCCATTGTGCGTACTAGAAAGGGCATGTTGCGAAGTGTGATAGAGTGGGCTGGGAAAATAACTGATCAAAAAGGAACAAAAGACAGGAGAATGGAGCTCATTAAGTATACGCACGTATCCTTTATATGTAGTAAATTCGTTTACACAATTAACTGAATATATAAAGAAAAACGACTAATTAAATAACAAAGAAGACAGATCAGAGAAAACTGTCATAGTGCTTTTCATCGCATAATTATAGTTTTTACTGTTATTTTAATTTCAGGCATTAGACACATTTCAATACTAAAAGGTGCACTGTGCAAACCGTGGATGACATTTTGGAGATGCTATAATAGAAATGCCAATGAGCTTGCTGTGCAGCGATGGTTAGTCATAGATAGAAACATGGAGCTGGCTGCCGAAGAGAAATTACGTTATTGAAAAATAGATGGAGAGAATTAGAGAAAAATTCATAAAGGATGCTAAAAAGACAGAAGAATGAGATAGCAAAACATACTTCTACTAGACGGTGAATCTTCACGAGACGACGTGCGATCCGAAAGGCTAGGTGATTGGTCTGAATACCACTGTTTAAAACTTCCATAATAATATTATTAGATAAAACAATTCAAATATAGGCTTTGTATTTGTTACATTAAAATATACCTATGAAGTATATTGATTTTCTAAAACATTTTCTACCTGTTCTCAATCCAGGACTTTGCTGCTGAGCAAGTTGCATGAACTGTTGTTGGAAGAGGTTAGCATAAAGTTGTTGTATCCCTGGTGGAAATATAGGCAAGGTCGGAAATACGGAAGAGGGAGAGGATGAGGGTACACAGAAAGGGAACGGGAATACTCCAGGCAGACGTGCTTTGTCTGTATCCATTACAACCTAGATATACAATGAATAGTACAAGTTTTCAGAAAACTTCCACAGATAATTTAGATTTAAATTAAGACTAATAATTTATATTGATATAGACGACATGAGAATTAAATGGCATACAATATAAAACAAAAATCGAGTATAATATTTGCGCTTAATGGATAAGGGGTTTTTTCCACTTTTAATGGATGGAATATAGATTTCCTATTAATGTTTAAACATTTTCATACTTCAAAAATTTGATTTAGGTATCATATTGGAGTATATAAATATGAAGTAACATCATCCGTTTTAATTTGTAGAGAAAAATTATTAATTAATGGTAATCTATTTCCTAATAATATCAAAAAATTAAATATTATCTATAGATAGCTTTAAAAAAATTATATATTTACGGCAAGAAACGTGTAGTAAATTAGATGCACTAAAACAGTAAAACCAACGATTCAAAGTACTAGAAAATGAACACATTAAGAACAATACGATAAATCTGAGCAGCACGAAAGAAAGCAACAACACCTATGTAGCGTTGACTTCTACCATATTGTTCACATGAAACGGGAAGATTCACTTAGTGGCGAGCGCAGTGTTATGACTAGCGGAGACAGTATTGTTATGAAACGAACTGGCATTGTGCGATTGATGCGTGATAACTAAGAGAGAAGGGAAGCGTCGAGAATATTTGTTTGTAGATTTCATTATAATGAATTTCAATGAGTCCTATACATGTACTAGATAGAGAACATCTAATATATTCGTATAAAAAGTATTAAAGTCAAATGGAAACGATGGCATTTTAAAAGTTCCCAATTTAGTAATGACTAAGTTACATAAGGAAGCTAAGATAAAAATTATATGAACAGAAATAAGATATTATAGGCCAAATAAAGTTAAATTTCTATTATAGTGTTGCTATTGAAAATTTATACATCAAGAATATACTGTATTCGTAAATAAACAGATTATGAGTAAAGGGAGATATATTGTTCCATTTCAATCAAAGCTGAGCATATTACTGATATAAGATATATACAGACTATAGTATTTAATATGTAATTATATAATGGTGTTATAAAAATGTTGAATAGTTTGTAGCAAAATATGGTAAGTGAAATACTTTCTCGCGTAGCTTATAGCTATTAACGAAATCACAGGATGACTATAAATAAACTTATAGGGAGAAGATGATAACATATGTATGATAACTGCTCTCATCAGATTGTAAACATGCAAGACCAGGTTACAGTATGACACCGTCCGAAGTGAGAGGCAGACTAACTATGGACCTGCCCGGCCGACTATCTTGTTCATGTGGTGCACCCGTCTGCGTCTCTCTTCATGCACATTCCTTTCCGTCTGCCTACCACGACCGCCCACTGGGGGCGGATCTCACTACCCCATTGGCCATCAACTCTGGATTAACACAAATACTTCATCGCTATACGGTAGGAGATACTAATAATTTCGTTCTTTTTTTTTTTATAAACTACTCGGATTTCTATTTGTTCAATATAATGTTCGTTTCTACTTTCTACTTAGGACTTGTATTTTACATTAAAGAACTCCCATATTTATTTCCCCATCTTGTCCTTTCAAAGTTAAAAGTATTTCAATGCTATTGTTATGCATTGTGGATACTTGCTCTCATAACTTTAGTCTCATCAATTCTATTCTTTATTTTGGCCTTGGTCCAGATTGTTTTAAATGCTCCGTGTCATCAGTACAGCGTTTAAGGTCTTTACATAAATTAAATAAATCAAGACAAATTATTCCCGAGGACGAAGATCTAGTTATCTTTTACTTCAATTGATTTGTTAACTTGTCAAAAATAATGCTTTATTTTTAGTCTACTAATATTTAATGAACATTATCCTTTTTAGTAGGAGTTCAATAAAAAAAATTTTATTTTATAAAAATTACCTTAAAAATAGATGTTAACTTTAAGTTATTAGAAAGATGCACGCGATATAATTCCTTTTAAAATATGTAATTGTTAAATCATTTAAAACATTATTGAACTATTACACAGGTATGTTACCCCACCAACCATCTTTCCCAAATTCGACTGCGACGCATCTTGATTCATCATCTTGAATTGTGTATCTCACAAAAGAGGCGAATAGTGACTTTTGAGGACGATATTCTCAAAACTTTTCTATTATAAAGGATTGAGAAGTTTGAAGTAATGCTACTTGTTTAGAATGAGTTACGATTTTCATTAATGTGGACTGCTTCCATAAAAACACCTATATAATGTGTAAAATAAACTTAATATAACGAAAAGAGCTGCTATAATAAAGTTGAAGAAAAAAATTCCACTTTCAAATTCCACTTTGTTCCTTTAACATTTAATTTGTCTGTATAAGTACTGTTCTTATTTTATAGTAAATTTTTCCGCATTATATTTAATTGATTGATTCGTTCTCAATTAGATTTTTAACTATGGATGAAAACCTAAATATTATTTTCCAGTGGTAGTAAAAACCCGTTTTCCCAGGAGATCCATTTCCATCTTCCACTTGCTGCGAACACATCAAAAGTAGAAGTTGTGAGTTGGCTTTAATGCATTTTAGTGCGGTAATGGTATGCGGGAAAGAGCGGCTGGCGAAAGAGGCAAACGGACGGTCCTTTTGGAGTAGAACGATAAAATAGCTGGACTTGGAGATGAGTCCTTCTATAAAATATAACAGCACACCTTCGTAAACGACAATTTTCACTTTTCAATCTCAATTAATTACCTCTTATTTTATTAAACCTTAAACTATTCTTGAATATTTTCCAATATTTGAATTTAACAAGAGGTATGCCAAGTATAAAAACTCATAGAATAGCAAATTATCTTTTCCAATTAAAAATATCGTGTTCTTGGTTGTAGCTAAATAAACGGGATGTTTGTCCTCGCTAAATTGCTAGTGTCTCCCACAGTCGTGTGAATAGGACCGATTGTCGAGGCGACAAAAAGAGGAACCAGTAGAGATGGGAGGACACCATCATTCCGAGTAGGAGAGGGATTTAGAAGTAATTATGCTACACACATCATAATATGCTAATAATTAAGAGTAAAGAACTATGGTAGGATTTTCATCTTTCGAAAGTTATAAATGAGACTTTGATAAAAAATACTTTTGAAGAATTGTACTTATTGTAAATCTACAAGAATATAAGGCATTATAGTATATTTAGTTAGAATAAATAATTTATTTGGTGACATATCCATTAAAAGTTATAAATATGGAAGAAACTAACAAAAACGCGTTTTCCGCATATTTTATGCAAATTCAGAGACTGAAGTTCAAGATGGGCTGCATTTACTCTGCCTGCGGATGGTGAAAGTGAAATTTGATAGAAATATAATTATCTTTGGAATACTTAAATACATTCCATAGTAATTGTTCCAGACAAGACCATGATATTCAAACTACGGTAGACTGGCTGTGCACATTTCAATTCGATTTATGAACAGGATATTGCGAAGGAAAACGACATGTTCTGACTTCATATCCTGACCGAGATGTGACAGCTATGAAAAATTATTTTTCTACCACTGCTAAGCTCTTCATAACGTTTGGTTTAAATAAATCAAAGCCACCAGTTATTGAAAATTGCTGACTTAAAATGTGGCTAAATTTAACACAGTTATATGCTCAGCATATATGAAAAGCTGAAAAAAACTTCATATAAAAGAAAGATTTAAAATAAACGATAGATAAAGAAATACCTTAAAATATAATTAAAAGGCAGGAATAAATAATTTATAATGAGAAGAAGTAGATTTGTCCTTGAACTTATCACTAATTTAAAAATTAGACCACTCTTCCAAACAATAGTTAACATTCCTTCTACGGCCCTAGTATACATTCCTGGTTGGTCTTATGCTATCCAATAAAACGGTTGTTAAGAATCTTTGTTTGATGAGGGGCGGTTTCGCATTTCTCTGAATAATCAAGCCACTGACTGTACTTTTAATGCCAAAATAGAAAATTGACTTTTCTAAAATTGATGAAAATGCTTTTGGCGGAAATATTTTATTAGTAGAATAATGATAATGTGGGAAGACTGGTGGTTAGAATTATGAATAATAATAAGAATTAATTTTGCAATGGTTGACAAGAATATTTTATTCAGGGTGCTATTTGAGTACTGTTCTACATTTAATACTTCATTGTGTCATAGGCTTATTATGGTTATTTTTGCAATTATTAGAACTGTCACTTGTTCTCAAAAGTAGTTGGAAAAGTAGGAGTCAATTTCCTTACTTTCGTTGTTAAGAACACAGCATTACTGTCACTTTGTAGTCCATATTCTCTGCATGACCAATATAAAATTCAAAATAACCATATGTTTCAAACGTGATATAATATTACGTAGGTGGTATTTAAATTTCTGCACTCTCAGCATTCTTATAGTCTTTCACTCATTGAGGGAACCTCTCCCATGTCCCAAATCAATTGACTCGCAACATATCATTTACATTACGCGGAGAGTTTTCAAAGGAGAAACAAGGTCATTTCAACCTGAATCTGTCGACTAAGAACTGTATAAGTTTTATCCGAGAAAATTCACTTCTACTGAACAGTGGCAGTGATAATATAGTAGGTCTTAGGTTTAACTAGAGACTCATTTTTAAAACTTCTTATAAGGGGCAAAAATGGATAATCTCGTCTAATAATTATGAATGACTCTTTATGAAATTAGAACGTCGAGGATTAGAAACTACTTGAAAAATATAAACAAATAGTTCTGAGCATAGTTTCGCTGCATAAGATTTTCCATGATTTCTATCTGGTAACTTAATAAACTAAAATATTTAAATTCTTCATAAACGCTATCAACCTTCCTGATCCAGTAGGTATCTACCGTAGTCGTAGTGTTTATCCAGTGCAGTCGCGTCCCACTAACTCGCGACCATTACACTAACAGTCATGTTTGCAGTGCACAAAAAGCCAGTTGAGAATTTCAAACAAGATCCTTCTATTCAAGGTTGACGGAAATGCACCTGACTAGGCTAGGGAGAGCTTGTAGATTGAAAATAAAGGCATCAGGCTACGAATATGGTACACGGCTTTAAAAATAGGTGACAAAAGATTCCAACAAAAACGATCGAGAAATAAGACTGGATCTAATGGAAAGTCAAATGCTGGGGAATAATGTAGTGCAGGAAGCTCCTAGAATCTTTAGATTGACCGCTAATATTTTGAACAGAAAGTAAAGCAGTATTAAATCTATGCAAAATAAATATAACATGGAACAAAAATCAGAGTCTCCAAATACTTTATTGAAATAATATCTATAATATCGGTACTTAATTCATTGAATGGTACAACATCAAAAGTTACGGGATATATTCTACAGTGAATACCCGATAATCTGTATGTACGGTGTTAGAAGCACCCATCCAAATATATCCCTAATTTCAAAGACAACTTGTTTCGGAATCAATAGATAAAATATTTTTTACGAATAACGAATATTGAGCGTATTAAGTGGAAACTATGTTACAGTCAGAGACAGAAGTGAATACAAATTTTGCTCGCAATACAAATGAGACCCATTGAATTTACAAGAGACAGACGATGTGAGAATCTGTATAGTCAGTTAAAGGGTCAGATCGGAGTACAAGTTTAAATAAAGAATTAGGACGTCTATACAGCATGCTTAAGTTGTGACAGTGAGATTAAAGTTCTCAACGTACAAGTTCACTTAACTGAAAACTAGTATAACTAAAAACACGTTTGAGATCATCACTCTGTTCTACATAAGAAGAAGTAAAACAAAATGACAGGAAAAATGTTTTTTGGGCTGTTCTGATTCAATCGCTAGTAGTGTGAACAGTAAAAACTACGGCCCTTTTGAACTACCGAGACACCACAGAGAAGCAAAAAAAGCGGCACGTAAAAGATACTTCTTCTCCGTTCTAACACTTGGCTTTTTAGGGAATATTTCTCACAAGTTAATCATTTTCTTTGCTACGTATAGTTGACTAAGTATATGTATATAATAAAATTATTAATCTGTAATTAAGATATTTGGATCACAGCTTTTAAGGTTTTCGTTAAAATTCATAATAATACTAGTTCATTTCGATTTAAATTATGCTTAAGGCGTATATCAAAAACAGTGCATCAATACTTATGGTGAAATTAGTGAAAACACTAAGATCTCTTAAAGGTCAAAACTTAAGTGCATTGGTTGTGATTTGAAATACCAATGAAGAGAACCTTACATCGATACCACCTTTCATATACATCTTCTACTGTCTAATTAATAGATATGAAGTTAGTTTATCTGCATATTATTATATTTCATTGAAGCTCGACAACTCCTGCTCCAACCACAGCCAGTGCGCTAATGTGAAAAGAGGGCACACTGAACCTAAAAAAAGCTCATCTGATAAGCCTAGGTTTCTTGTTTCAGTGAATTCAAGTTTTTTCTGTTTTACGTATTACTCCAACAGATTTTCTGTGTAATACAAATATCATTGTTTAAAACAGCAAAATTCTGAAAACAATGGCATAGTGTGAAGGAAGCATTTATGTACCACTCTAACTCGTTGGAAACAATAAATAATTATTGGTTCTAAGGTATAGTACAGTAATTAAGGAAGTTATAGATTGTAAACATTAATAGGCAATTATTGCTATTTCATTTCGATAAAACTTATATTTAATACAGAAAAAATCGGAGGGAAACGGACAAAACACTATTAATTGATTCTTCTAAGTCAAAGTGATTCTGTATAATTGAATACCAGTGACAGTTTTTTTATCTGGATAATATGCACTAAAGATATTTAGTTACTGAAGTCAAAAGACGTCGTTATATTTCAAGGCAACATCTAACACATAAGTAAATAAATACATATTGGTAAAAATAAAATCTTATTTCGCTAAAATTTAGGGTATGTGGAACGTGAGACACTTCGATAGGACCGAACATATTCTGCAAATATCGATCTAAAATTGTTGTATGTAAGAGAGCATAACTAAACATTTTTGAATATAATATAGAGGGATATTGCTTCCAATACGGTTTGTTTTACTCATACACTATCTTAGTTTTCACTGTCTTATTTTCAATTTATATTATTAAATAAATAGTTTACTATTTTACTAATTTCGCAATATTGTATTTTTTTTCTGCAACAGACGTGACTTTTGCTAGTTTATTTGTAATAAACTAAGTCGTAAATCAGGCTTTGTTTACTTTTAACGGTATGGTTCCTTCCATCTTAGTCTACACATCCAATCATAGCGGTGTTTGAGTCTGACAGCAAGAGTTAACATAAATGTATTCTAAACTAATTAGTAGTACTTAAAGCAATATTCGATATTTTAGTTTAATTTTCATACTTTATTGTTATGTACTCAAAAAATAAAATTATAACATTCTTGAAGATGTAAATCAGAGCACAATAACAAATTTAAGTATAAATTAATTTGTTATAAATAGTAATAATTAACATGTGATAAATCTCAAAGTTCATCTGACAACCTACTCATTGGCAGAAACTCAGGTCGTGGTTGGAACGGCATAGATGTTAATAGTCGGTTTAGCCCCTCGAAATGTTGTGGAATTACTATAATTGGATAGATTATGTGCTTTCAGATAATCGAACTATCTATAAATATATACCACAACCGACAACTTGGTGTTCTATTATCCTTTTTGTTAGTTATTATTTAAAACTGTGAAAGCAAGTGGTTGGCTATAACAACTGAAGAAAACAATGCCATTGCATAACTTGCTCGTTAAAAAAGCGTGCTTCTAATTACCTCTCCTCTTAACATCCGATTCTAATGAGGTCATTAGCAACGCAGTTAGAATGATGGACGTAACAAAGGTTCGGTTCATAGTAAGTATGAAACTTTCGGCGACTATTCGACGAGTGCGACGCCAATGTTTGTGCGCGGTGAGCTCTGTCACTGTTTATTTGAGTTCAACACATCTGTGCTTTCGCACCCAGTCAGACTCTCAGGTGAAAATTACTCTCAAGATTATTCGTTGTCTAAATCTTCTGGACAATTAATCGAAAGTTGGAAAACTATCCAGTTTTAATAAGGAAAACTATAGGACTATGCAAAAAAATCAATTAATTGCATGATATCCTCTAGCATCTATGAAAAGTTCGACGGTAAAAGAGAAGATTATGGAAGCAACGATGAACCGAAGGCCATTGGTGATTTGAATATATATCGTTATATTCTGTAGACTTTTTGTATTACATTTTTCCAGAGAGATAGAACAACATAAGTGCTTTCCATTCTTCAATGGTTACCTATTGCAAGTACCGCTCACACCAGCAATAACTTTATAAAGTTTCATACGATTTGTTGTCATCTATAAAATCCTTATAATCCTATATACAGGGAGCTGTTTGTATAAGGAGAATTTATTACCATGACACAATTACTTTCCCTAGCTATGTTAACATAAAGAAAATTAAATATGTATCTGCTTATGCGTCAGTTCCGCATTCAATTCGGAGAATATCTAATCTTCAGAAAATATTAATGGGTTCTTCAAAGGATGATTAAAGAACAATCTTTAGACAAGCAAATAAAAGTTATTAAATAGTACTAATAACTTTCTGTATTTCTTAAATTCCACCTAATATCGATCTCCTACTAATCTGCATGAAATATACGTAATATGTACGTATCAAATTCTTACTGCTACTAAGAATCTTTGTTTTGAAAGTACCTTTAATCGTGGGAAAGTCATCTATAGTTGCCATTTAAAGAAATAAACAGAGTACATTTCACCTTTTATGCCATGTTTTCTTTTTAAAGTGAACAGTAACTCAGACTAAATAAAACGTGACACGGTATCGACTGAGTATTCTTATAATTGAATTTAAATGTCACTGTGTGGTGTAATCTGTTAGAAGTTGTGGTGGAGTATGTAAACGATGCTATATGAGGAAAATTGTTTCAAATGATCTCAACTTAAATGAAGTCATTACTCAACTAATACCGTAACCGAATGCATAACACCTCTGTGTTCACACTAGGTTTTGACCAGCCATTACTCCACCTTATGTAATTTACATTGGTGCCAGACTTAATTAATATGAGTACTCATTATGACGCGGCATCAGTTGATCCACTTGCAAGTTGTCTGATGGGAAGCCTTCGCTTTCTCACAAACAGACGCTTTAAATCTATTAAACAGCTGTATGAAGAAGCTTGAATACTGAAACATTATGACTAGTAGCCTCTAGCACATACTAAGCATAACACTATGATGGAAGTTTAAATGTGTAAATTCTCTTGTAAATAGATTTACTCGAATTAAATAACATGTAAGCGATAGATATTGCGTATATCAAATGCCAGAGTAATCCATTAATCAGCTGACTTTGGCCTATTGAGTAAACATTTTCCCTACTCTTTCTCCAGCTCATCCGTCCCTGATTCAGTATTCTCGCCCGTTATTTACGGGAACGCCCGTGTGGGTTCTGTTTCTAATTGTTGACTGCAGCCGCCCTCTTGGCTGTCTACTTCTGCATACTCAATATACTATTACTGATGAGCAATTATACATTATATCTAATATCATAAATATTTTCCACTACCGTAATCTTTGTTCTCACCCGCTTTCTTCAATAGACATCCTCGAAAACAATTGCAAAATATTTCACCCTTTCAGTGACTATTCCTTATCATTATTTTTTATTGGAACACTATTTCGTTATAATAAAACTTCGTTAAAATACAAACTTATAAGAGCAATGCCACTATTTATTTCTAAAATGTTTTCGTAGCATATGACATATCTCAGACAGTATCATCACTTCTGTTTTTGTCTGATGATATATCCGATAAATACTGATCCCATCTCAACACCCACAATCTCACTCCATTCATGTTATGTCTTGCGATCTTTACAATGAGAGAATTAATGAAATTTTAACAATGAACTAGAAATGTCGGTTTCTTTTCTTTATATACATAAAATGAAAAATTGCAAAATTATTCCTGAATTGATGACTGATATTTGACTGAAGTATTGGCCGAAATGCGTCGTATCCAAAAAATAAAACATCACTTGCGTATATAGCAAAGACACCAAACATATTCATTTCTTACTGACAAGAATTTCACTAGAATTTTAGTTAAAAGCCTTCTACGTTTTCAAAAGATTCTGAGTGCATTGACGCCTCACTAGATGTTATCATCTATATAGGCTTAACTTTTTGGTCTCGCTGGACAAATGATGGTAACTTACTGCTTTCTATGTTTGCATCCTTCAATGTATTACATTTTATTCTGCTTTTTTTTGTTACTTTTTACTATTTTTCCGCCTGAAAACCTGACGAAAGTAGTGGCTGGAGTATCGATACATATGTATCTACATATCTACAACAATAATCAGAATATACGTGAAAATAGTTTATATCTTAGATACCTTAGGGAAATAAAAATTGTCAAATTAATCGAGTTAACTATGAAAAAAAATGAAAAATTCACTAACAATCAAAATAAAACGCAATAGCTATAATGGCTTGTTACAGAGATAATATGAAAACATTGATAGGTCCCATTAATAATACATGGAAGCGAAACAAATATTTGATTATTTAAAACAATAATTAAATAACCTGAACTGTTTTTCAAAACTTCTTATTTAGAATATTATTTTAGTTCGTTACTCATCCTTTAATTATGTAAAGGAGATGAAGTTGCTATCAGCATTTGAGTGAGCTGAAGGAATCAATTCCACTTTAACTACGCCTACACAGATAGTGAATTTGTGTAAAAGCTCTTGATGCTCCTCCATGGAGATGCCATCAGAATGAGCTATTATCTCGCAAAGAATCGAAGGCGGAAAGACTATTATCAAAGTGAGCATTGAACCAGCACTATTTTTGTCTAGTGCATCATATTATCGGTGGGCGTCCTTCTTTTATCGTTGCTATAATTGGAGCATAGAGAGCCCAATTTGTAATTGATTCATAAATATGTTTTGTGGTGTCACCTGGCAACATTAGCTTCAAAAATCGATATATCAATATTTGGTCCAACTTACATCATTTGACCTTGATATTGCAGATTTTTCTCTATCAGTACTAATTAATAAATGAACGCACATTGAAAGTTGAAAAGTAGAGAAATGTAAAGAACAACCTGTGTTGTGATATTTGTAGTTCTAATCGAACTTGTTTATCTAATTATAAAACTTAGTAAGTTTCTGGTATGCTTGATGTCAATATTTTGTGTTACAGGTATTTCTCTCCATTCCCTCTAGTCTTTTGCCCATAAATTCATTATAAACTTTCTCGTCTTTCTATTTTTGAATATACGCATCCGCTTGTCATTTTTTCATATTAGACTAATTTAATTCACTACACTACAAAATACTGCGTGCTGGTACAATTTCGCGAAACATGTAAATAAAGGGTGAACTTTTCACAGGCTTTAGATTCCTTATAACCTTTCATCTGTTCCCATTTAGTGGTCATTCTATCTGTTTTTTTACACTAGAAACGCAGTCTTTGCTGTAGCTTTAGAAGAGAAACTATTACAGCATTAGGCAATGACAAACAATTTTGCATCTGTTTCTCATCTGTTGAGTAATTCACTTTCTTTTCCTTTCTCACTTCTTCTCTTTGCACCCAAACATCAGAGTTCCCCATATTCTTTGTACTCTACCCCCTGTTGTCCATATGTTGTGAGCAACAGGCCCAGTCGTTGTGGCGTATAACCGGCGATCGGTTGTCCAACATTCTATCCATTTATTTAGCTTTCCGACAACTTAATCGGCCTAAACAATACTATTGCTAACACATATTGGATTGATTTAAAACAAACGAAGTTGAATTTGTTAGTTCTCATTCACATTTAGCTGAATAAATTGTCAACCTTGCTAACACTTGCTTCTGCATCCTTATTCTTATACAGTATTTTAGTCTAACTAGTTAGAGTTACATTAAGCTAGATCAGTATTAGGCCAGAAACAGAAAATATAAAATTAGAAAGAAGTCATGAGAAAGTAACGTCCAGCTGTTCATCTTCTTCTATAAACTGCGATGTTATGATGCTTCTTTTCGCAAGAAATCGGCTAGTTTTAGACCACTGCGTGATAATAATTTATGACTATTTTTGGTGTGAAATCATTACATTTGTGATCGCGTCGGTCTTCCGTTAGCAGTTGAGAAGGACGCGTGGGTTAGTCACTATTGTTATGGGATGCAGAATATAAACCGCCAATGTTTGTGACTACCATTCAAGTGCCCGATTTCCCGTATCTAACCTCGAAGTCATGAAAACAGCTTTTTGCAATGTGTGCAATCACGTACATACTATCGTCTCTCAATATGTATAGATCCTTGTTCCCCGGACAGCTGGAATCCGTTCCAAACATTTCCTAGTGATTCATCGATGGAAGATTCGCATGATTATGTAGTATTCCCACAAATCGGATTTGTTGAAAACAACCTGCTGATTTATGGCGAGTTTTTTGACTGCTCATTCTCGTAATTTCCATCTTATTGTATTATCTCACACTTTTCTGTTATCACGTCCATTACTATACGCTTTGTTTATTATTGCACAGATAAATTGCTCTGCATTTTCTATACATTAGCTACGGAAAATACTTTATTGCCCAACAAATTACATCTTTTGTCATCAAAATTTAAACTATTATTATTTATGGAATTTTATACGATTCGGTCTGAAAATCAAGGCTGAATAAAGTGTATTTGGCAACTTGAAATTTATCAATATCGGGATTATAATATTTATTTTAAATGAAACAAAATGTTATAGATAGATTAATATCGATTGTAATTTGCCGACCGTTTATACAAACCATTATATTTTTGACGGAGAGAGAATATTCTTACGTTACTTCGATAATTATTTATATTAACATGAAACAGCAAAAGTTCAGAGATAGAATATTATAACAAACACTATTTTAGAAACGAGTCATAGTATTTTCTCATTAACCCTGGGAAATTTAAAAAGTAATTACCTCCAATAATATTTTTCTGGAATTTAAAATAATGGCATACTTTAGTTTTTATTCGAAGAATTTCATGTTATAAAATAAGCTTTATCATTGTAATTCTTCATTAAAGTCATTTCCTACATTAACTAGTTATTTTGATATTCATTTTTGTATTATTCAACACTCATTATTTATTTGTCTCTTGTGTACTATTTTCTTCTCCTGAGTCTTTCTAAAACTTCACTGAACCTTTCATCAATGAGAAGGAACTTCCCTTACATTAGAGTCTCCTATCTTAAACTAGTCAGACGTCTCTCCTACTTAGAAGTTCAATTGCTTGCTTACAGTTGGTACTGAAAGTTCTATAGATTTATTCCTAATAATGTAATTTAATATATATTCTTGAAGTGATTTCTTTCCTAGTAGGCAGAAATATCTTTGTCTCAAATATTTTATGTTGGATTACAGCAATTAATTAATGGACATTAATTTCTCTTGACAATAAATGTAGTTGTAGTAGTTTTCCTAGGAGTTAGCAAAAGTTGAATTACAGTATACATAAACCTGATTATTACAATTACACTACCACTTTTTAAGTAGCAAGTGAATAATCGCTACTCAATATTACTTTGATACTCTATTAATTTAACATAACTATAAGCACTACCTTTTAGTTCAAGAATATTTCACGAAATATCCATTTTTTAGATCTCATAATGGCAGTGTTTTAGTATTCAACGACTAGAAAAACAAAATGAAAGTGCAAAATTACAAATGAGCTTCATTAAATAAAAAGTGGCATTAGGAAAGGAAACCTCCTTATGCGAGTGCTATCAGTGAGAAGAAGCACCAATGAGGCTATCGAAGTGTAGACAATTTATTTGCATTTTCGTCATAGTGATGACTCTGTAGGATTTGGTGATGCTATTGTTTATTAGCTAACAATTCAAAACTTATCTCCAGTTTGTTATGTGCAAGAAGTGGAATGGACAGTGTGAAAACACATGCAGATAAACCACAGTGAAAATTTAATAAAAATGCGTAAGAAGAGCAGATCAATCAGCTGCTTTTCACTTTCGTGATTCTGTATGCCACATAAGCATAATCTTCTATAATAAATTCTGCATAGAAACTAATTTATAAACAGGACTTCTTAAAGTTAGGATAGGCTGAGCTTGTTAAACTAGATTACTACGAGTAAATGAAATAACTTTCATGTTAAGAGGAAAAATTGACTTTTCCTATATTCAACATTGTCGTTTCTATCTTTGCAAATCAGAGCTGACTATTCGGTAGATTTTCCAGTGTAACTTGCACTACCTAAGATCAGTTCCAATGTTATTTTAACAAAATCAGAAAGTACAAACGGACTCCAATGCAATTGTTCTTTAAGTTCGCTAGTAAAGTATGATATACTCTTGCTCTTTTCGGTGAAAATTAATCATTTCTCTACTCTCTCACAATTCCTTTGAGTGTATTTTTTGAAATATATTCTTTAATCGATTACACTATTAGAGATTAATGCCATGAAACATTTTATTCTGTCACCTCCAAGAAACAGGAACTCTTAATTGGATTCTGCCGGCCGTAAATAGCTCTGCCTTCTGGTCATTTTGTGAGGACTTCGCAACGAAAGTAGTTCGTCGGCGTCGGATGTTTTTCGATTTCCGCTCTTGATTAGACTCCCCTGACTCTAGTTGTCGCGCTTTAATGCCGATTTTTAGTCGAATATATGAAACGATTTTACCTTACTAATAAAAATTGTACTAGTATGTATTAAATTGATATTAAAAGATCTATTATCCTATGTATTAGCTATTTGGTGCACGTATCCACTTAAGATGTTGAATTTCTGCCCTTAGAGGACATGCCGATTATATGACGTCTCTCTTTTTTCAAAATATTATGCAAAATTTGACATTGTCTACCATTGGCATTCTGATTTTACAATTATTTAAAGTCTGACAAAAGAATTCAATGAAATGGTTGAATCACGTATTTCCTTATCATTACAGTCACAATTTCAGCATTTTTCCAGTCTATATCCAATGGACAAATTGATTTTCAAAATGTTTCTTTTTAATTGCTAGTTGATATATGGCGTGAAATCCTTTGTTGCTCAATATTACAATGTCGCAATCATGTTTCTTATGTATAATTAACCGAAAACTTTCCCTTAGTCTTTGGTATATGTTTGATATAATTCCCTTCCAGTCATCGTCATTGTTTACTGCGGTAAAACTCAAAAATCAGGATTTATCCACTGAGAAGCAAAACTCGTATATATCGACGCAGTAGACCAAATATTGTGATATTTCTCCCTGCTTACGTCATATAGGAAATTCAATTATCACCATAAGTAAAAATTCTGAGGTTTGTGTATGTATGCAAGTGACTGCCATGTCCTTATACTGGATTGGAAGTTACAACGATAGCAGACTAGTTGGTTTCACTCGTTTCTATATCATTGTTCACATTCCGACCCTGGCATGTTTAGCAACCGTACGGTACTATAGGCACCTTACTCTCTTAATCAAGGAATTCATAATTCGCAAATGTTTACTATTCTTTCAAGAACCCATTGACGTATGGTGGTATCGCATAATCCCCGTCTATATAGCTCTCTAAAGTTTAATCAGTAGTAATAGCCCTTGCAACTATAAATAAATCATCTTAGTTCTAGATACTCCTTTCTTGATCTTTGGACTACTTTTTCATTGCACTCTTCTTTGTTTCATTTTGTCACTCTTTACTTTTACTCTAGCTAGATAATTGAAAACCCAAGAACCTGATTCTCCTACCTAACTTTAAGCATTTCCTCTGTACGGCACACTCCTGTTTTTTTGCCTCATGATAGATCCACATGAATACATAACAAACACAACGAGTGTTTTTCGTTAATATACCTGTTCTCCTTGTGATGTTTTTGAATAAGCAGTTTGTTCCTGATTACGTGCAATGTTGACAACATTGTGCACATTGATTTGGTTCAGTTGTAAACGCAACACCTTAAGAGCACCACTCACTGTTTATAAATGAGCCTAGCGATTGTTTCATGTAAAAAATCGATGGTACTTTTGGCATCTCTTCTGCAAAGCGGTCTTTTTTCGATATTAACATATAATCCTCTCGTATGACCTCGCTGAAATTCACGGATGCAGAGGAACATAAAACCAAGTACTCTACCACAAATAAATCCACGACCTACTCACGGTGGTTTTGCATTTTGTCTTTATTAAAGTGTTCTAGTGGTTCTGTGAACACTCGTTGTAATGTTATACGATGTATAAATAATGTATTAGATATTTGGTCTATTAATTGGGTTTGCAACTGATTATGAGAAATGGAAAAAAGGTAATCGTTAAGTCTTTTGTGGTAACTGATATTTTTCGATGGAATCCGTCCAAAATGTGAAGGTGCTTTCATGGTTGATCATGTTCAAAATAAAAAGTGGGTACGTTAATGTTCAGATGTGTACAACAACCGAGATTTTCAGAATCCAGTAACAGAAATGTTTTGTCTCAGAATTAAATGTTTCTAAAGTCACCTAGATAACTTGTGATGCTTTGTTTATGCTCTAACTTTTTACGCATTTGTGCTTGGCATTAGTCACGCTTCGTGAACAACTAATTGAAGCCTCGGAGAGTGTATATTAGTTTTTGATTTGCTGATGTCCCAAGATCACTCAGCTGCGAAGTACTTCTGTTTCTTAGCTTTATTATCTGCATGTAGGCTGATTTATGACTTAGCACATGTTCGTATTCTGCTTGTTTCATTAAACATAAGGCTATTTTATCCGAACTTATTTAATATCCCATCATTTTCCATGGTGCAGACATTTGCAAAAATTTAACTTCTTGCAAAGATAATTATCAACCCAAGCAGTATTTTAGATAAAAGATTTAGCAAGTAATTTGTCTCTCTTAATAGTTGCAAACAAGCATACTCTAAGAACAAATGGTACTATTGTGTGCATCTTAACGTAGTCTTATTTATTCACCGTGGAAGTGATCTCCGTGGTCCGGCATCAGTGGTGTCTCTCAATCCTCTTAACCCCGATAATCGCTTGTTTCTTCCTAACGCGCCAATACACCTTTCCCCAACCGACATTTCTGCACCTACAATGAGCTATTCAATAGCCTTCTTACCTACAACGCGAAATAAGTACTTATATCATAGTGACGAATTAAGTTAATCAAGTTTCACTCTTACTAAACAGCATATTTCATGCTTCTTTGGCATCGTTCCAAATTCACTACTAATTGTGTTACCATGCGAAGGGAAGCAGAATTGATATTTTATTAGTTTTGTAAGCGTTGAAAAATAAAACAAAAATAATTCGAATTATATAAAAGTGTTAATGGTCAGATTTAAACCATTAGGTCTACACGTTAACGGAGAATGAGGTAACAGAAATTTTTAAATAATAGCATGATATAATTTTACGCATCAAGAAGATAATATTTTGTCAACATACATTATTTAATAATGACGTTCATACGATAAGAAGTTGCGTGTGAGTGATTTTATTGTATTTAATGTGGATTTAGGCATTTGTATTAAAACCTATGATTTTCTCATAAAAATATGCTTAATTTAATAATCAAACAATTGCACGTCCAACAGCATTTCATGCAACACCCAAACTAGTGCTGGTGTATGAAATGAAACTGCAGCTATCTTTGGGGCACGTCCCAATTCACTTCATAATTTATTCATCCTGTAAGGCTTCAGTAGATGTTGTTCAGTCTGCGGCGTCTTGCTTTTATTGAATTATCATCAAAGCTCTCGCATATCATCGTATTCGTCCTTTGTGTTGCTCTTTGTGCTTCATTTAACGTCCTCTTTAATCAAAGCTTAGATTCAATCACCGTCATATGACCTAGAAAATTTTATGCGCTTAGTATACTAGTGCACTTAATTAACTACCTACTTGAGATAAAGGTAAAAGTTAAAGGTAGGTAAAATTTAATGTTCTTACCGTTACGATATAGTTTAAATAGCCGTTCAGAAATGCCACAGATTTTCAACTGCTTAAGGGTAAAACCTATTATGATTTATGTGCTGAGTATCTAACATTAACATAAAAACAGAACTGAACGGCTAGAATCAATTTTATAATGGTCAGATGTCAACAGAATGAGAGTCGAGACCAAAGTTGAGTGAGAAGGAATAGAGGAGCCAATAGCTTACTATTGCTCATTGTTTCAAAATCATGTTAGTGCTAAGATTAACATTAAAAATGTAAGCCGAGGCAAACACTTAACCTTCTGTTTCTTGCTTCCATAATTCAGGCAGATGTCAAGCTAATTAATTGAGTTAGCAGAGTAATTGATTCGGTTTGAGTCTGATAAATAGTCCTGGCTGTCTGTCGAATCAATACCAACTAAATGTAAGACGCATTTATTTATTTGTTAGCCTAGAGGTATGCTATAAAACTCATTTATTGATTTTGTCCACTTAACGCGAGTATTCTATCAGAGAATTGTAATATTCGTCTCATGTGTTATTCCTATTCCAGTCTTCCTTATAACAGATAGGCTTATTCTGTTCACATTTGTCCATTATCCGCCACAATGCATCGAATAAATAAAATAAGCATCAGTATCTGAAGCGTAAAGTGTTCGGCCACTATTGTCCAATATGACTACATGGTGATTACAGCAAAATATATGTTAGCTAAAATACTAGTAATAAAACAATTCTGCACTACAAAGGTGCCGAATTTATAATTAGTATTTTGAAAAATGGATCTTGTGTCTTCTAACTCTTTATTATTTTTGATACATATTTCCATCCCATAGGTCATTTGATTCGATCACTTTTGAATTTTAGCCAAGTTTCCGATTCAATCATTTAATGCTCAGTATTTTTCCATAATAGTGGTATAATCTGTACCAATTAGTCCGACCTGTTCTACCCTAACTCTGCTTAGTCGTGCAATAAGCCTCCGAATGCATTGTCTTCCCTGTACAGACCTATTACTTCCTACTCCAACACCGATTTCTCTCTAGCCGTGATATCTAATAAAGCATTTCCGCTAACCACTGTCTTGTTTATGACTATCAGCCACTGGAAATAGTTTAAAATCATCGAAAATGATTGCTATCATTCGGCACCAGTCTAACCATAAAATTCGATTTTATTTGTGAATTACTGACTTATGAAATATCTTTGAATTTTCTGCTTATTTTACTATATTCTAAGTAATCAAATGATTTAATGCTATGAATGAAATCGGTTTTGCAATGTAGGCGAATAACTCTGCCTTCACATAGTGGATAATGAGTATTCATGTGACACAACTCCATATAAACTATCAGTTAGGATAGAAAAATTACTAGAAGTACAGATAAGAAGATAAGCGTGGTGTTGGTTGCGATCTATGCAGAAACACGTTTTCTGCTTTATTTCGAACGTGATATTGCATGCTTAAATAAATTATCAGCATCTTACATGTATTATTTGTATAGCTTGAGAATACACCTTTTAAAGCAGTTAATGTTAAGAAGTGCTTCAATTGTCAGTACTATTAAATTTTGTGATCTATCGCGGGAAACAAGTGCCAAGTTTGTATCGTTTATTTCCTAGTTCTAATTGCATTTTAAGATATTCGTTGTTGGTGTCCTAGTAAACAAGAGTCAAAGAAGTGCATAATGTGCGCGAGGTCTGGTGTCGGGGCGGGACCGGTATCGGCACTCGCATACTAGGCCGGCATCAATGTAACCCCAGGGCGATTACGCAATCTCTTCCTCTACTCTTGTTCCTTCTCTATTTCCAAATATTTTTCATTTATTCCCTTTTATCTACATAATCACTATTTTACTCTTTTATGATTATTAATTGGCAATACTACGCTGATTTTTGTTGTTATCTGTTTTCATTTTCCTTCATATCTTGTATGTTTTATCGCTCTCTTAACAGGTCTTACACAATAATGCGAATACTATCGTCTTTATTTAAAATGATTAGTGGTACTTTTACATAAATTTTCATTTTAGTTTTATCCTTTCGGTTCTTGCGCCATTCATTTCCGTCCCCATGTTTAGATTCGTCTATCCAGCCACTTATCGCAATTTTGCTATTTTATCTTTCGCAAAGTCATGCGGTTCTGAAATTACATTATGACGGAAGTTCATAACTTCCCACTATGACTCATTCATTTCTTATATTGCTCCATTTACTTCCACATCCCTTTTCACTATTTTTTGTTAGTGCATTGTTTTCATTTCTCACTTCAATTTTCCCAAATTCCAATTCTCTTTTTTACTTATGAAAGGTGACCTAACACTCAAATCAAGACCAGTGATGACCTCGAGTTTTCGTATATGTTCTCTGAAACCTATTTGTCTTCAGGATATTAGGGGGCTTAGATATCTATTTCATAAGGATTCTTGTGTTCTAATACTTGAACATTAAGATCTCAATTCACTAATGAATTACAAAATGTCTGTACTACTATGTCGAGAGATATTCATAGGCTTATTATTCATTTTTAGTTTATTTTCTTTGGCATAAGAAACCTGCTGATTTTATAATCAATAATTAAAGAATTGCTATTGTAAATCACCCTTAAATAGGCTGCACATTGAATTATAATAATGTTGTCCTGCAACAATATAGCTGATCACATGTGACTCATTGAAAAACGAATCTTCGTTTGCCCTGTAAGTGATGTCACGTTAACAGATGACTCATCGAAACTCGGTTTCGAAACGACTTCATTATTTTCCACCTATTTTCGACTCATAAGTATATGTTAATCGTATTGCCGCTTGTAGTTATATCATCATAATATACCAATCAATATGTCTCATATGCACATATCTTAAAATAATTAGATACATTGTGTATAAATACCTTATGATATTTATTATTATTTGTGACGTTTGTAAATTACCGGGTATCTCGACTAAAAATGGACCAAGTGGAAATTCTGTGTTCACTCAGTCTAGGTAACGATAGGCTAGTGTTTCTTTCTTATTTAGGTTATTTTCTGGAATGATATTCATAAATTTAGTGAAAGAAACTGAATTTAAAGAAGTGTCAATTAGATTGCTAATTGCTAAGCACCAATTATCCAAGCAACAAATGTGATATTCTTCCACTCTACTGAAACTATTTAGTTTACTTTATTATTTATAGTGACGCAACAATACTGTCTACAATATTTATCAGTTTTCCGCTTAATGGAATGCTCACGTTTTATTTCCTTCCAACACTATTCTTTGTGCACATTCAGATTTATGACATGGTTATGATTCCTTCCAAATTTTATGTCCACGTACATACTTGATATGTATGCATTTGTAATTTCACTCCATTTGTTCTACTAACAAATTTCAAAACGTTCTTGATTTAAAAGATCAAAAATGTAGCATTTTATGAATTACATACAAATTTTAGATGACAGCTACAGAGACAAGGCTATCCTGCCATCTTCTTCGCAAATTTAGTGCTGAAACTCGCCCTCCTCCCATTCTGCGAAGAGATGAGAGGATTCGTTCGATGGCGAGCTCATTCGAGGAAATCATAGAGTCAGAAGAGGAAGACGTGCAGGTGATTGAAATTACTATATCCTAATGGCAATAGGTTAATTTATTTCGTATACACCAACTACATTCAACGTTGAGTAACCGCATAATGATGCCACTCTTTAGAAGTTTTATTATTGCAAAATATTACAGATTAACTTGTGCTAATATTATTTCAGCGAATGTTAATAATTTTTCGATGGGTTTTCATTATTTGAAAGTCGTTCAGCTTATATGTTAAAAATTTAATTTTCTTGAATTCTTTATCCATTTCCAGGTGAAACAACGATTACTGTATATTGTGGCTCATCTATTTTATAGAATTTGCATTATAAACTATATATTTAAGCTTTTTTTTTCATAAACATTGAGATGGATTTTTCATATAATTTGTTTATATAGTGTTTAATTATTTCTTCCGCATTTTTCGCTATTTTATTGTTGCCTTTACACTTGTATCAGAACTTGAGATAAGAGAAGATAATGACTTCAATACCAACTAGCAAGCTTAAAAGTGCTTTTAGAAGTATTACTTCAGAATACTCTAAACAAAAAAGTACATAAACTATATTACTACGGAGTTTCCTTTAATTTATACAATGGCTTTTCCACCATTTATTAACAACGTGTCTGTTTAGTAAATTAATAGGAAACCATTTTACAATAAATAAACTTACTTATTCATCCGTTTCCTTTTGAGTCTGTTACAAGTATTTCTACGAGATTTCTCGAGGGAATCTTGTTTTTGGAACGAACATGTAAACATCGTGGGAGATAAAGGGTCCAGTCTTAGTAATGTGATTGTAAGGTAACGGATTTACACCAAGCCAAAGCAAAAATTTTAAAGGAATGCTTGGATGTTTGATTATTCATTGGCTAACACGACTAGCTGTTTGCAGAACTATTATCTGTAATTTTTGCATATTTTTAATAGGTAATGGCCTTACAGTTATTTTAGCACATACTAGAAGGATACTATTCATTTTTCGTTGAAAACAACCAAAAAAACTGGAAGTGAGGGTTAATTAGCAAAACATGTTTGGTGAAACGTGCTTAAAAACGATGACTATAAACACAAAGACAGTTGGGGAAATACTATAAAACTAATGAGTACTCACTTTAAGTTTATCACCATGGTTATTTTTCAAATGTTTGTTGTTTAGATTCCACCTATGAGTTGTTCATCTTCTGCCGGTCGATCTCCATATGCAGTGCAATCAGAATCTCCTTTCAGTCAGAGGAGGAGCAACTCTCTCACAAACAACCCCCTTATTAGTCCTAAGTTTGCTAAGTAAGTATGTTCTAAAGGTTAAATATCAAATATATAGAAAGGTTTTAATTTTAAAGAAGTTGTTTACTTAGTTCCTACCAAGCCCCAAGTTTTCTATTAACAGACGTAACGCAACTCCACGTCTTATGCGTGGGTTCTCCGATCCCATGATGCGAAGAAAAACGTCTCTGCCTTCTCTAATGAACATGCACAGTCCAGAGAAAAGTAGCAGTGAACAGCTGTCGTCTGAGCTTCTTTGTGAGTTGTAAAGATGATTTTATTTGATGTATAAGCTAGTCCCATTGAGCTTTTCTAATCTTTCGATTATTTAATACAATATTTTTCCAACATCTATAAATTTTAACACATTTATACATTTAAGAACCCAGAAAAATCCATAAACAGATAAACTGACACAAAGCAATTGAGTTGCGTAAACATTTAGCACAACGTAAAAGTATAATGTAGTAAGCACCGAGATACTGGATATCAGTGGAAAATAAAAGTGCAAAAACGTAAATCTCCTAATTTTTGTTCAATTAAGACTAGGATTTAGTGTGATTTCTATCCGTTTGTTTTCTTTATGAGGAAAACAATAAGTACCTTTTATCAAGTGGAATAACCAATTGCTAGATTCACTGATTTGTCTTCTAGCATTGCCGCCAATCCCAGAAGCGGCTACACCTGCTTCGCCATCTAGTAATCCTCCAGCACTATTCAGAGAAAACAACGAGGAATAAATACGGTTTGCAGAACTAACATGGAAATTGAGAATAATGAAACCTTGGAAATCTTGTTTTCAATCTTCAAGATCTAATATTAACCCGAATCCTTCAAAATAATCTGGTGTGTTGTTAAATTTTATCCCATGAAAATCATATTGTATTAAGATTATGATTTTTATTAAAGAGATAGTCAGTCAACTTCCTGGAATTATTGTGCAGCTAAATCGATACGTAGAATTCATGCAATAGCTTGAAATACATTGGAAAGTGGTTGACTATCATATATTTGTTTATTTTGTGTGCCTATCCAGGGTTGAATCTGAGGTATATACAAAACGTATTTGAAGCATTAGAGTACTAGTACTTATTCATTTTAGTATTTGCAATTATTTCCTTTGCCGGTTCTCATTATCGATAAACATTTCACCTTACAGAACAAACAATCTAGTCGAAGTTTTAAAAATGAATTTAAACCATTGTTTATATTTGGAATTAAATGATATTGCTTGATCTCTACATGAGCTATACCTTAAACTTTCACTAGAACATGATTAAATATTTTAGACTAACTACTGAATTTTATACCCAATACCTTTGTAGTTATTTGTAGTTCAAATGTTGCCTAAACTGTGTTTTAATGCCTTGAACATTGCGAGTCTAGATATTAAACGGTCGTTTAAAATAAAATATTTCCGTTTGTCTTCAGTGTTCATAATTTTAATTTAAAACGGTAGCAATTAGATACTATTGGATGAATATCTAACTGATTTTAAGTATGTAGCCAAGAGTCGTGTTACGAGAGACGTGATGTCTGGGCCTTATCTTGAGATTATATGCCCCTTTGCGTTTAATATGATAAGATGAATATCTTCATTAAGAATTTGACGGATTACTTGATTGCAAATGATTATCTCTAATAACTCGTTATTACAGCGGTTATATCAATATTAAATGGATCCTGTAAGTTTCTAATATAGTAAATGAAGAAACAATCAAAAATTTATTAACAGTATAATTATAATACACTGTACATCATTTCCCAACTCCTAGACCAGACCCAACACCAATGGGACCTGTTCCAGGCGCTTTTACTCCAACGCCACCATTGATTCCTACTATGCCTCCACCTTTTTCGTTTGGGTTGTCCATGCCTCTGCGATATGCTTCGGGAGTTTTAGATCCCATTATGCCAAGGTCCAAGCCTAAGAATATTGAATATCACCAAATATTTACAAAAACTAAACTAAAGAAAATAACAGGATCATTATGTTGCATTTATACTATCATATAATAATGTCATAATTAATATCTCATCCTCTATAAATTCTAAATATACTTATTTTACCCACCTAAATCTACACCAACACTTTCTCCCATTCCTGGGATTGGGCCGACATCAACTCCCCAACCTACACCCACATCTAAGCCGGGCACTGCGCCAACTCCAAAACCGAATTTTCCCGAGACTCCGACATGACCAATCTAAGAGAATACATTTCTTAACATCAGTTATCTAGGTCATAATTATTATATTATAGCATGAAATAAAAATAAATAGAACATACATCAGTAGAGCTAAGCGGAGGACCCATTCGAGGTCCCGGTAAGCGGTGGAAGTTGGGTATGTTACAGAATGCAGAATAATCCTATAGTGGTCATTTTATTTCAATCTATGTTGAGTTGTAAATGAATAAAAGTATTAGATATATATGCATTAATAATCATATTGAGTTCTAAATCTTTCTAATTTAATAACTTGGATCTATTACTATATTATGTCCAATTCGTTCAGGCTTATTCAATTATATATTTTAATAGAAAAGTCCATAGCTAGAGGTGTGCGTGGGAGTATCTAACAAATATGAAGGGATTCTCACCTTGCAGAATTCAACGAGGTCAATTCTCAGTGGCTTGCTTGGCTGGCACGTGAAAGCAAACATGCCTCGCATGTCTGAGCAAAAAGATGCGTCTTTCGGATGGAGACCAGGGTATATTCTGGAGGTCACAGATGGTACAACTTGCACTAATCAAATATTTTGAAATATAATCTAAGGCAAATAACTAGATCGACCTGAATATATATTAAGTGTATACAAGGGTCTAAGTTGTTTTTTTCCGAACTTCTAATTTATTCCAATACTATATAAAATACAATTCAATCATCGAAATATTTTCCCTCGCTTTCTATGACCTTCTGCCATCTCTCGGGTGAATTTCGAATTCCTTCCTGAAAGAACAACCTCGGCTTGGAGACAATGAATTCACTGATTCATTTTCGTACCTCGGCTACATCTTGAAAGCGCTGTCCAGTTAAACAGTTCTGTATCGACCGGAATAAATGGTAATCCGAAGGCGTCAAGTCGGGGGAATAAGGCGCATGCGGAAGAACTTCCCAGCCCAAGTTCAAAACGGTCTGCTGANTTAGGTCGACCAAATTAGTCAGTTGACGACAGTAGTGTTTGGCAGTAACCGTTTCATCCGGTTGGAGGAGCTCGTAAAACAGCACACCCTTCACATTCCACCACAGAAGAACTTTTTTAGCGCGACTATTTGTCTTTACCGTTGGTGTTGTTGGCAGGCTGGCGTCTACCCAAGAATGTGTGCGTTTAGGATTGTCGTATCTGATCCATTTTTCGTCGCCGATAACAATTTTCCCATCTCATGCAGTCGCCTCGAAATTGTTGCTTGATCGACTTCTAGCTGTTCCACCAGTTCCTTTTGTGTTTTCGACGGATTTCCACTCATCTATGCACCAGTCTTCGACGTTCGTGGCATTCCGGAGCGCTTTCGGTCACCGACATCAAAATCACCGGCTTTAAAACGTCGAAGCCAATATCTGCGAGTGCTGTGGGAAGCATCACCTCCGCCAAGAATAGAGCGCTGGATTCGCATTCTTCAGTACTGTTGTTCCCTTGTCGGAATCCGTAGAGAATGCAGTGGTANAACACTATGAATAGGTAAAATGCGGGAATTTATTTAAGTTTTGAATAGTTATGCCAGAGTGCTGAAAAAAAGGCTAGAATATTTGCATATACCTAATAGAAATAAAAACCATATACGTCAGATAATCTTTGCATAGTCTTTAGTACTTGTAAACTAAATAAGAATATGTGATACTTTAAAAGAACAAAGACAACTTTTACAAAGTGTTAACTTACACATTTATAACTGGATGTTATGTGATACATTTATGATATAATTATATTTTATGTGTAGTGTATATATAAGATCCTAATTAAATAGTATTATTTTGTTTAAAAATATAAATGGATCTAAATATTTGAATTCAAATTACCTATACAGAGTAGAGTACTGCTGTCCACTATTGTATTGCTTGTATTCGCTATGGTACTTTTGATAATAGTCATTTAAACCTCGATGATGTTTTCTTCTATCATATTGCTTTTCTTCAGAATCTTGAGACAGCGGAGGTGGCCTTAAGGAAATTGACTATTTTTTATAAACGCTATATCACTTTATTTAAGTACATTTATATGGTTTTATGAATCTCGAATTCAACTGTATATAATAGTCCTAAATAATTTAATTTTCAAAAGCATTTTAAATTAAAAAGTTTTTTGCTTCTAACTACTTCGGAGCGGAAGTTCTGACAATTTAGAGTCCTCATTTCAAGGCTGAATACCATGCTATTCTGCCATTACAGCTTTTGTGGCAATTATTGAAAAAGCACGCAGTTATCTTTTAAACTTAGAATTTAGGGATTAAATGTCGTTAAATATACTGTATTGCTCTATTTTTGACTAACTCTTTTCCCATTCATTCATTTACCTGGTTGAGATTTCTTCAAATGGGTCGTCAATTCGTTCTTTTTGCCTGATAAATCCTTGTCTATCATGCCCCTGAAACGAAGTTTATACATATAAAGACGAAAACAGCAGAATCGTGATAGAAAACAGAAGCTACAGAGTAGATTAAGCCTAAGTGTAAAAGCATGGATGGAGAATTTACAAACCGTGTTTAAAATATCTCAAAAAAATAGAACTAGAAAAATTACATCTTTGTAGTTTTTTTGAGCCAGTTTATAAACAGCAATTGTGAGATAATTATTAAAATCTTGAGCGTTATACTTATGGAGTGCAGAAAAGTTCATCCACAAAATTCTAGGTAATAGTATTCAAAGAGTTAATGTTTATAAGATTAATACTAACTCTCGATAATTCTTCAAACCTTTCAATGGTTAGATCATCTCCTGATGATAACTTCGCTGAGTGAGCCACACCTTAAATAAAATCAAGTACATTTGTAATAAATAACATGCTCAACACTTTATGTATACGTAGTGGTCCATACTGCTTTTGATGCTTAACAATAACGTCAATATAAGCACTTCTTTAAATATTAGGTAAACTAGTTTAAATAACAATAAGTGTAAGTTTAGGGAACATGATTTGACACCTATTAAACAACAACCATTGATTTTTACATCCAAATATGGAGAAACTTCAGTCTGAACCGTGACATTGAAAGCGCTATCGATTTCAAGATATACATGCTAATGTCTTAACTCTCATTGACATATGACTAGTTCTTTGATGGCTATTTAAACTAAACAACAGCACAATATAGGGAAATGCTAGAAATAGACAATATTTTTGGGTAACCTTTGTACTATAGTGACTACGAAGTGTATGTAAACATGCCTCTTATCCGTCGACACATAGCAAGATGTGGCTCTGCTTGGCATATTTCTGTTTTTGAAAATGATAGAAAATCTTCTGCTTCTAAATTACTTAATTAATACAATAAAAATGATTATTATTAAATAATAGGAAAATTAATTTAGGAACTAGTTTAGGTTCTAAGCCTAAGTAATCGTAATCTTTGTTGATGGCTTTCTTTCGTTTCATTACCTCTACAGTTTTAAATGATTCAAAATAACCAATTATATACAAAACAGTTATCTTAAATATGTAATTTACAAAATGTGGGCAAGTAAATTATTATATATACCTGCATTTAAAAAAAATATAATTAATATCATCACTGGCAGGCCCATTCTTGTTCCGCGACTGATTGTGATCGTTAATATGAGCAATTCGAGTTTCCTTCACGGTTACAGCAAGAACGAAATGAAATGGAAAGTGTAATTCTATATTTCACTCAACTTTGTAAAGTTCTAGTAATTAAATTATCAGAAACTTTTAAATCGAAGTTTGTTGAGTAATCATTAAGCATAAATGTACCAACAAGTGATTACTGCAAACATAGCTAAAAGATACATTGAAGTAAACTTACGATCTGAAATGAATATACAGAGTGAGTCAAGAAGGACCGCTTTTAAAAGTTTAATAACTTTCTTCATACTCAACAAATATTGTTGCAGAAAAGCCTTTCTGAATGCTTGGAAACTAAGCATTTCGACAGTATTGACCTCATTAGCATATTTCATATGTGAAAGTCACAATTATCGACTTTGTGGGAGGATCGATTTCTATGTTATTTCACACTACTTACTGCCGCGGAATGTGGTTGCATGGCGTGATGGTGCAAGTAGCGGAGTGCGGAGTAAGCTTCGATTCTCCATGCCAGCCACAGTCATTATTTGTCGACAGAGTCGACTCCACCGGAGCAGTATCCAAAACGTAAGTCAACGAAATTTGCTAACTGTTTTCCGAGAGAGTGATTC
>JAJAVP010000322.1:10366-59295 GCA_020740425.3 Heterorhabditis indica
TTTCTAGAAATAGCGGTCTACAATTGTCCCTACCACATCTTGTTTTTCAATTCTTATATTTTAAATATTAATATTGCTATATTGCGTTTAATAGCTGGAAAGATCAGATGCTTATAAGCCTATTAGCTAGCTTTCTACTGAGTCTTTCACTTCTTCATGTTGGTCACAACAATTTACGCGACAAAAAGTCGAAAAATTTCTAGATGTCAAAGTAAACGAAGCCTTATTTCTACACCACTGTATAGGAAAAATAGGTAAATGAAAAAGTGAATCAAATGACAATAATCGCTTCATGTTTTGAGATTCCTATGACTCACTTAAGTAATTATGTAGTAATAATTATAGTAAAATACATAATGTTTCTTAATTTGATTTGTCTAAGTTTCAGCATACAATGATAGTTAAGATTAAAAATAGTAATTTTTATAGTTTCGTCTGAATACTACATCTAATTTCTGTAGAAAGAAGTTATACTTTGAAGATGCAAGTGCAGTATTCTTTCCTTTTATAGATATTTTGTTGTTTCTAAATATGTTGCATATAAAATGATAATAAGGGCAATGTCTTACCCGCCCCCTACGTGAGAGAGTGCCCAAATCAAAGTTGTCGAAGCAAATTGCCACCATTTTGTGGAAGGAATGATGCCGGAGATGACATGGAAGCAAACCAACATCACGCAGTATAGTAATGTGTTTGCGCAGGACTGAAAACTTCCATATAAATGATCTGTTCCTTTCAGATCTGCACTGTAGTTTAAATTAATAGTAGCTAGTAGTGATAAGGCAGTTTTTAAGTGAGGATGAATAAGCGATATTTCAAACTATTAACAAATATCAACCAACCTGAATAAAAAACAAAATCTCCTTTTTACGACGTTTTACTTGATCCGTTCGAATAAAATTGCCCTCTGTACGGATACCGAGAATATTCTAAAGCAAACGGAAATATAGTGGAAATTTCTCATGAGTATATTTAATATAAGTTCGGAATAAGCATAATAAAATACAAACTTACTGTATCAGCATATCTTAGGCGAATTAATGTTATTAAATCAAGTATAGCTCCTAGAATAAATAAGCCTACGTAGTAGCAAAGGTCCACATATTCAGAGAGAAATTGACTGCATGCAGAGTCCCCAAACAACCACTCAGCTTCATCATGGGAAAAATAGAATTCACAACCATCTTAATAGATATTATTGTAAAATAATTAACTATTAATTAAATATTTGTCAAGAAATCGAAATCTTTGGAGTTCGTACGAGAAAGTCATACCTATGAAATAGATTGCCCAGTAACACAAACCAGAAAATATGATTAGTGCTATGAGTTTGTAGGTGTTGTTAGGAGTGAAATATTGTCTGTAGGAAAATGGAGCAAAAATAGCGATGAATCGGTTGATAGACAGAGATAAAGAGGCGTGAAAGCATGTGGTGACGAAGAAGAGTGAGAGTTGGCCAATTTTGAGATTGACGGTAGACAACATGGGAGGAATTGGGCTGAAATGAATGGAGGCAATGAGTTAACGCTATTATCAAATTATAAGAGACTATAAGTGGTATAAACCCACATAATTATGAATGGAACAGTCCAACAACAAAATATCAGAAGAATAGCACAATTAGAGAGAGCATGTATGGAAGTTAAGTACCCAAATGCATTGCGAAAACCTGGGAGTGAGAGAATGGCAAGAACCGAGAATACATTAAGAATGATGCCCAAGAACGACACCTGGAAACTTTGTATTTAAAAAAGGCATACGGTAACTACTTCATTTAATACTTTCATTAACTAACCATTAGAAAACAAACAGCAACGACGACATCATAGAATTCATCAGTGCTACTCCTGCTCTCTGCTATTGGCTGCATTTGCCTTATAATATGGACTTTATTTTTACCATTCCCATGGAAACTCTAATTCAAAATATAAAAATGCAAATATCAATGAGAGAAAGTAAAACTTAGGTTATTATCTTTATTTAGAGAGACTTTTAACCTCATTTAAAGCCTGCACCAATTAACATAACAATAAGGGTTACAAATAATTGTCCAAAATATCCATACAAATATTTAAATACCCTTTAAACTAAAAATTTCAAAACTTTATTATATGATTTAAGATGAGCCTCAAAGTATTAGTTGTGCTGTTTGATTTATTCATATTCGCCGTAGAAGCAAAGATGAAATATGGAATTAAAAAAGAAGCTATTGTTAACCCTAAAAGTCCAAAATCCGTGAAGCAATTACTTGAGAAAGGATGGCTAAAGAGAGATAAGTTAGCCAGCTAAGTGATCTGTCATGAATTCTTCTTCTAGCGGTTGGATATCACATTAAAAATGAATTTTGGATATCGAAATTATCTAACCGTGAATAACTGCTAGTCACAACCATGAGGAGCCGCAGCTCATGGAAATAGTAGAAATCACAGCTACTCGGAAACTATGAAACTGTTTAAACACAGACTCAACCATTAATTAGATATTTACTAGAAATTATAAATCCTTAGATCAGTATTAAAGCGTTTATGGAAAAATCCTGCTAAGGAAGTGGATAGCCATGTAGCACAAACGAGGAAATATGATTATGACTTCGACTTGCGTAAACCTGTTACTCACTCAAATCTTCTTCGGGAGTGTTTAACCCCACTGAGACGGCCCCTGTGGATAATATGTTGCTTTCAGCCCTTTTTCCTGACACTTTTCACTCTGTTCGCGTTCATCAGGTTTTTTAGCTGCAACTTTGTCACTATACAGCCACGAAAACGTCAGCGTCTCCAGACATTTAACATATCTATTACTCGCTACTTCCTCGAATAGTTCCCTTAAAATGAAGAACATTGTTGTTTGTACATACCTAAACTTGAACCTAAGTATAAATCGGTTTTTTATAGGAGTAACTCACCACTGAAGATACTACAAGAGACTATGATCTAATTTATTTCTGAGCCAAATTTCTTACGACCTTACCGTAATTAGTCACCGATTCTTAAATATGTTGCTAAATGTACCCCTTATACGTCAGGTCTCACTCACTTATAACAACTACATTTGTTTATTTGTCATTTTGTAATGGTTAAGCTTTATAAATCCTCCAGACAACGACATTATTTCAATTATTACTACAATATGGAGGACTAGTGAAGTAAAATCAGAAGTAATAGTAATAAAATAGTTCTAGATTATTTATTTGTATTTAATTATAAATTTAAAAAAAATTACAAACAATTCTCCCAACATGAATATCTAACCAATTTTACACATTTGGGAATTGACTGTTCAGCAGATCTTCGGTCCACATGAAATATCAGTGGCCTATTTTATTTAAATAAGAACATGATATGAACAAGAGATATATTCAAGGAAAAATGGCTTCACTGATAGAATAGAGTTTAATTATTCTCCTTGGATGCTTTGTAAATCTGTTTAAATTGCTCTCTTTCGCTCAACTATTATCAGTGTTTATTCACTTAATTTGTTTTTGTCTGCTGTCTTCAACATGATCTATTAGGTTAATGGATTTAAGCATGTTTGTGTTATTTAAAAAATAACAACTGATTTGTCTGATGCTTTGGTTTTATGGTTTGCCACTAAGCAAATTATCTCCAAAACTAGCCAATGTTTAACTTTAAAGAGATAGGGCGTTGAGACGTAGACCAAAATGATTTAACGCCTACAGCAACAGTTTGCATCCGTAAAAAGCAGTTCTATCAAACACTACTTTATAGTAAAAAAAAAAAGAAGTTCTTTTATAATATTAAGCGTCTGCACACCATTGCAGACAAAATAATACAAGGAAGACAAATGAAATTATTTTCTACAGAATATGGTAATATTTAGTTCCCATGACGTTTTCCCACAATAATTCTATTTCCTTGATGTAATTGCTACATCTCGTTGTGAACTGGAAAAGTTAAGTGCTATATTTTTTCTCAATTATTGTTGTTTGTAATCAGATTGCCACCTAAACACTATAATGGTGAGAGCTTAAGATCATTATATGTTTAATAAGTACATGAGTCTAGACTGTGATGGATTGCAGCAATAACACCTCGACGGAGAAGTGCACGGTGATAAACGGCTGACTCTGCTCTTTACAAACTCGTCTTCACTCATTTTTCACTTTTTCTACTACCCGCGGAACTTGCAGACGACTTTCTCACTAGCATTTAACTTACTCATCACATTGATTTATTCGATCTAATAGTCCAGACTTCCTGCAGTCTCTTTCAGCCTTTTCTCTCAGGTGAGCCGCCCCATCCCTTGGGGGCGTGTCGAGAGCGCGAATTTGACTCCAGCCGCATTGATTTCAGACTTCACCGATATGCTGCTAGGAGCTACTCCTTTATCCTAGTATTCAATACGAGTTCTTCATAATCACCACCGTTAATCTGTTTCTATCCACTTGATTTTATCTGGAGTCGCCATTATTCTTGTACCTCTCCAGGTAGCTAATCTTCTCTCTCTGTGATTGCTTATTACTGGTATTCTGCGGCTTTTTATTTGTATTCTCTTCAGACGATGATATTACTACATCTTCTTTTTGTCTTCTGGTTGCTCAGTGCAATCGAAGGTGGGTTTTTCAGTTTTCAGGGAATAAGCGATGATTAGTTGCTACGGAGTGCTAGTAACATATGACGTTTCCATCAAAAAATGTCGGCACTATTCTGCTGATATCTCTCAAATCTAATATATTATCAATTCTAAGCTAATCTTCTCCAGATATGTGTGGACCTTTTATCTGATGCAAAACTTATTCATAGGAAAATTCGCTTGAAAATCAATCGTACGGCAAAGACAAAAGTACTAGTGAAGTGAATCGAGTAATCGAATTGTGAAAGGGATTTGGACTTCTTTCCATACTCGTTAGCTTAATTCTATTTCTGCTAAATGCATTTAATGTTTATCAAAGCAATTAAAGGATCTGTTTGTTTAAAACTGAGATAATTTTAACCCAGTGAAGGATTTGTACAGATTATGTGTGGTTCTGTGAACTAGTATTAGCTACTTTTGTAGTGTCTTCAACCGAGGTAATTTTGGTGAGTACGAGTAACCATGACACGCGACGTGAGATTAAAATTACGGGGAAGGAAATAGCAGAGTGGGATAATCTACTGGTCACAAAATCCCACCTAAGCGTTTGGTTTTCATCTCAATGGATTCGCTGTGATTATCTTTGGCTTACAGCTCGGCATTTTACGTCATATGGAGCGGTAATGCATTTATAATAGGAGAATATTTACTACTACAAAGAGAAAAAAACAATATAATAACAGCAAAAAACAGCCATATGCTTGTGCTCATACATTTTTACTGCTTTCTCTTTTCGATATCCTTCTAAATATCTCATACTTAAATATTGGTACTTACATATGCCATGATTCATTTAAATTTGTGCCATTAAGACTCTATCAATCCGGAAAATTTCTTTACAGTATTCGTCACTACTACCGGCTTCAATTTATCATAGATAATCTTATATCAAATTCGAAGGAATGCATGTTATTTGAAAATAAAAACAAATGATTAAATTAATCATTCTGAAGAGCTCTACCATTTGGAGCTACACCACTGCTATCTTGATATTGTTGTGAGGCATCGAGTGATCTACGACCGTAATCATTTTCACTCCTATCATCGAATTATTCCCATAATCTATTCCGGACATAATTACTAATAGTTTTATTATTGCCTACGACACATTAATGAGAATAGCAAGAAAATAAGAAAATGGACGTGAGACATTGACAGCCGCCACCAAATGCCCTGGTAATGAAGGATCAAAGTGAGAAAGCCGATTTGTCCTCTTTATAATTTATGCCTATAATATTTTGTAGATTATTAAAAACGACTTTAAAGCTTGTTTAAAGGTATCTGCTAAAATATGAATGTGAATAAAATATTCCTACTATTAGTATTATTGCTATTATTATTATTATTATTATTATCGTCATTATTATTATTTCGCTAATCAAACTATTTATAGTATTTTCTATTTCCAATGGAATTTATATCAATGAACGCGGAATTTTTTATTAGACTTTATTTGTTTATTTCCTCGAAAAGAGGAAATAAAATAACAGATTATAAGCATGCTTTTAACAAATTAGCATTGTGATTCTATTTCACTTTCCCATTGTGTGCTTGTAAAATATCTGCTATTTATACTCAGCATTTTTCACTTTCACCTAATTCCTTTTATTGATTTTGTAAATAGAGTCCATATGTTCTCCAGTGGATGTCAAGGTTATTCTCTCATAATCTAGATCAGACTCCCTCGACAAGCAGGCAACTAATTCAGAGAAGCCATTTTTATATGCTTTTATGGAATAACAAATTAGCTAAGCTGAGGACGTTTTAGTCGTTTTCTAAGAAAACTAATAATAATTTGGAACTGGGAGTAACGTTTATGGTCATTAGGAGCGATATTTTATCTCAATTAGGAATAAATCATTATATCTCAGCTGTTTCCCACCCTTTTTATAGCTATTTCCCAATGGAATCTGTTTAGCGTAAATAGAAGATTCTATCCAAAATGTCGGTTTGAGGAAGGCGTATTCGCATCGTTTTTGTTGTGTATAGCACAATGCCAGCTGGCAATAAACAGATCTCGAAACATGCGATCAGCTGGATCTCATTTGTAGTTTTGGAGACCGTCTCATGAGAAGATTCCTCCCGCAACTATAATTATTCTATTTGTGAATCGTCTCTAAGAAGAAATTACGAATCAACTACTTTTATGGCATTACCCCAAATACTAGCTGGTACACTAGCTCGAAATAGACGCTTAGAAGATTATTAGGAATATAGTATAGAAAATAAAAGCACCTTCTCTAAATTTATCCTGAACATTCGAGTCCATTTTAATAATGTGATCAAGAAAATTTTATGAAAAAACGAATTTATTCCTGCTTGACTGCAAGTGCAGAAATTACTAACCTTATACTCTAGAATTCAGTAATCAGAAAACAAGGTATTGAAATGAACCCTAACATAGGGCCATCAGGATGAACGATGATGTGCTTAGAGGTGTACTTCTAGTCGCTTAAAGCACTACACTAAGGTCGCAATCAATAAGGGCTTTGCTCAATAGTAGCCACGAGACATTAATAACTATTTACATTACTACTATTTAATCACTATTTTAAACACAGATTTGATATTTCAACTGGAAAATCTGTGAATTGACTTGCCATTTTGAATGCATTGCTGTGATCGACAATTTCTAATGAGACTCGTTCTAACATATCGCTTCTTGTCGCTGTCGATGTTTTTGCCAGTGTTATTACTCATTATTATTACATCGTCCAATCGATGTTCGATAACCGTTGGAAAATGAGTAGCCAGTGATAACGGCAGTTGCCACTATCAGTGTTGCTGATGATAGAAAATGAGCAACTGCCCCTCCCTCTTTTCATATGTTGCTCTCGGCGAATATGGACACGAGCACGTGTGGCATGACTTGAATTAATCATCAAATGATTGACTTTTTCGCATTTCCCGCGATTGCTCTTTGTTTTAATATATGTGAGAGTATGGATGCATTCTTCTCACTTCCCAATTGTTCTTTTGTCCATGGCGTCGTCTATTATCTTGTCTATTAGGTTTTTCGCCCTGAGGCGTTTCCATCCTAATATAATTTTGAGCAGATAGTCTTATCAAAAGGGGGGAGGGTTTTGAAATTGCAGATGCAGAGCAAATTGAGCAGAGATGTAAATGAATATGCTTGCGTTTAAATGCATATATTTACACATTAATAGTGTGCACTTTAGTAGTGGGTGTCGAGGTTTACACTTCATCGAAAACAATTACAATGTTGTTGAAATACGCCTATAAAATTCCACTCGAATGCATATACTGGCATACTATTCCCAGTGTGGATTTGCTACAAACTACACCAATTTTTTTAAGATTTCACAATATTCAGGATTCGTTGCTAAGAAACAAAAACCGAAAAGTGTCTTGGAAGAAGGTTGGCTGAGAAGTGATGAAGGAACAGAATTTCGCTTGCTACCTAACTACGCAAGAGATGATCCCCATGGCAGGTTAAGATTATGAATATCAGTTATTTGATGATAAGTAACTGTAACAGCAGTGAGTGAATACAGAACTTGAGCAAATGCTACCATCCGAATGTTGCAGACTAGCAGACTGGATCCAAACAAACGCACGTCATCATCTTCCGATTCGCCATCCACGTACTCGTCTCGACGTGCACGTCAGCGCTGGCCTATACCAAATAGTAGATTTGGTAAGGTATTTTTTCACACTAGCGTATAGTAAATTATATGACACTGTTTATGTTACGCTTGGGACTGCGAGTGTTTCCTTCATGCAATTAATAATTGACCGATAATTATAAATTCTGTTGCCGAACAATAACTGCTGATCGGCAAGTGTTGCTGATTGGTACTGTACACCTAAATAACGTCTTTTCTATTTTGGCCGTTATCTGATCCGCAAAACCAAACCCTGTTTACGCTTGACAAACGGCCATCGCGCCATGTGCTCGCTTCGAATTGGAAAAGCACATTTCAGTGGTCAATTGGATCCGAAAGGGAAGATGTTTCAGCCGAGAAACTTCGAAGAAATAGGCTAAGAATGAGTCATGGATAAACTTTTGTTCATTAATTTAATTGAGCCGATGAGAATGTGAACTATCGAAAAAAGTGACTAATAACTTTGTCGTTATAGGAAATTTACCAAAGTTCATGAAAATTATTAATTTAATATTAGTGGTGACTTAAATGATACTTAAAATAAAAAATATTGTTAAGGAAATAAACGAAACACTTAGGATTAATCTAGCTTATTTTCTCTTATTGTTCTTTGCTGACCGGGTTTATTCGGACGTCATCTCCCTGGAGGGCGATCGGGTCGACCGCTGCCCCCATTATACGGGGTAGCACACACAGAAGGCAGTTATGTGACACAAGAATGGGACCTACAGATCGCTACCCTTGGGAAAAAGTAGTATTGTGGAATTTTAAGGACTTTTCAATAGTTTTCCCCTAATTGGATCAATAAAATAAAATAATACACATGTAAGAGGTTTTTAGTTCGATAACATATCACATTAAGCACGTTTTTTAAAAATTAAAAAATACTATAGATTCTTTAAGGAATTCTGTAACTAACAGATTTTAGTTTATAACAGAAAAATTGTGTTGTAGTTAAAATACAAATCGTTGTAGGATCAGCGAAATAATTTGGCTACGGTATCCGCGTATTTTGATGTTTGGTGGATTGACGAATTTCTTGTATGGAACACTACTGATTTTGATGGGATAGACAGGGTATTTATTCCTGTCAAATGGTTATGGAAACCGGAATTTTATATGTATCACAGGTAGGTCATTACACTAGATACTGTATCTTCATCCACTAGCAGTTGGAAAGAAATAATAATAAGAGAATTACTCAGAAAATAATAATGAAACGATCGTATTCTAGAAGTCCTTTTGGTCTCAACCAGACAAAATACAATTTTACTACAGTAACAGCATTACCAGAAAAACGCTTCTGTATTATAAAATCGCAGTGTGTATGGTCGTGTCCCCGACTATCCATCTGATGCGTCTGCTGAAATTCGCTCCGATGGTCGAGTAAGAATATTCGTTTCAATCAGCTCAAAAACGTTTTGCCCTATAAACTTCAAGCGTTTTCCGTTTGATTCCCAGACGTGTTCATTCTCGGTAAGTAGTCTTTATCTTCCTTTCATATGAACTCATTTTCAGATGTTTCATTTAGTGCTAAATGATTAGTACCAATAAGAACTAATCACTAAACTTTTAGTATCTCGTACACAAATGATTATTACAAAAATATAAGACAACATTATTAAATAACTATTACCAGAGTATTTGCTATACTCAAGTAAATAATTAGAGCAACAATGAGCGATGACAAAGTGGAAACGATAGAAATAGAAGAAGCCGTTTCTGGAATTGGGAGATAACTAGTGACATTGAGACAACGAATATCTGAAGGGTAATCCTCTGTTTCTACTCTCACGCTAGTAGAATAGCAAAGAATTGGACTGCATTCTGTGTAGTTCATAGCTTGATCACAAAAGTACATTATCGATTCAATAGAGCATAACAAGTGGGAGACATTGATGTTATGATTGGGGTGCTTGTCATTCAAAATAACATTGGAGCTCCTGTTCACCTCACAGAACGGCTCAATATGCACTAACATCTCGTAATTACGATATTTCTCGCCTCGGGTTAGTGTTACCACTGGATGTTCACGGATTTTGACAGAGGATGCTGGTTTAAAAGCCTTTGGTTCAATAATAATGTTCACGAGAGGTTGGCTAGAGTGAGAGGAGTTGGTAGCTGGTGACTCCACAACAAAGTGCTTTTTAGCTGAATAGTGGATTGGTTTAACTTTTGTATATTCGTATTTCACGGCAAACACTCCATCGTCACTCAAGGGAAGGCTGAATCGATCATGCGAATCGATGGTACTGAAATCAACATAGGAGATTGACCATTAGATGATTCGAACACTACTAATTTACGTTTTACTTATTTTTAATAGTTTACTGATCAATTAGAATACAATTGATCTCAAGGAAATATTCGATATACATTGAATCAACTAAAAACCTATTAAATGAGTAAAAATTCTATAAATAAATAACTGACAGTCTTTAGGACACCTTTTGCCAATTTTTGATGAAAACACTCAAGTTAGTATTCTTATGTTATACCTAAATGTTTTGTAAGCGATATCGCTATCGTTGTCGCCTAAACGTAGAGCTGAGAGCGTTACGAAACCCTCCTCTCCTTCTTCTCCTAGCTCTGTTTCTACCAACACCTCGTATTCAGATGAATCATTTTCTTCGACCTATAATTATTGTACATGGCTACTACAAAATCTAGAATTTAATTATTAAAGTGAATTGTCAGTGTTGCATCGACTGATAATTACAGAACAAGTGTTTCTATCCATGATATCGGGGTTGAAGATGTTCACATAATCACTTTACGAAATTAGTTTTTTCATTGCCAACTAAATGACTTGGTTTACCATAAACCGTTTAAAGTTGCGCAAAGAGGTGATGCCGGAAGTTCCTCTGATATCTTCACATTCCTCTTCGTCTTCGGATGTGAACCGACGTTGGGTATTAGGAACGGACACAGAAGGTTGCCAGCATACCCTGTATAGGTGCCATTAATCGGGAACAAATTTGGACGGAAGTAGCAATGCTTAGTGTTTCTTTGAACCTTGCAAAAATCAGGAACTTGAATTTAAAATTTCATGCATCACTGACTTGTGACATTTAAGCGGTGTGATGTGGACTTGGACTTGATTTGCTGTAGTATTGAGGCTTTCGAATTCGTACTTATAATCTATCTAAAATTATTCAGTTTTTAGTTTTCAAAATAATTTTTTTGAAAATTTTCTCCAACTACACCAGCTACAAAATTCAATAATATCCATTTGAAAAAATGGGAATAAAATGAATTATTGGTTTCTCAGTACTAAAAAGGCGCATATATCTCATTGAAGAGATAAACAGAAAGAAAAAACAAACAAGGCCGAGAGCCAAAAACGGATGCAATTAGATGTTGCAAGAAATGGCTTTGTGATATTTTTAAGCGTAATAGGCAGATGGAATTAGGATTTTTGTAGTCAGAATAATAAATTAATATTAAAACGGCTTCAGAAAGAAACACAAGAAAGACATCTAATCTTAATATCTAATTTTGTGGTTGATTAGGAAATATATTGTTTAATGCGGAGATAAATGAATTATGGAAATAATTCATGATTATTTCATATGAAAATGTTTACGATATAAACAAAAACAACTAAAAAAAGGAAATAGTGAACTGGCTTTAATTCCTAGAGTAATGGCGTCTTCGTCATATTGTAGTAAGATATCTTTAGTTGTGACGGAACTGTTGCAGTAGACTTTTGTCTTTACAAGCAATTCACTACGGCTTATTCTGAAATAGATAAAAGTCACAATTTTCGAGTTCTTTGTTATTTTTTTCAGTTTTCTGGGCTTATGAGCATCCCCAAAATATTTAGTTGTTCAAAACTACTGACCGTTCAGCACTGAGCCACTTTGCTGTCACATAGAGCCCTTCCAGATTATCTTGTCCATCAAAACTTCGGTGCATTTCCACCTAGAAAATAATTTAATTTGGTCTTAGTATTATTCTACTTGCTCCTATATTTGGTTCTTATTTCCTCTATTTATTTCATTCTGCTTACATCATACAGTTCATGTACGTCAGTACACTCTCCTCGATGGCCAACTTTAAAAATTTTATCTTCTGTGTGTGTCATAGTCTGTCCGCCTACAACGCTCTGGATTCGATAAGAAAGTCCATACCATCCGTCCATTGCTAAGTACCCATGAATTTCATATCGTCCTATAAAAATTTTCTTGCCATACAGATAAAATCCAGAGAAATTGCTGAGAAAGTTTCGTTATTATTTTTTAGTAAATACCACATGGGTTGGCAATTTTTTCCCTTTTCTTATCTCTCTATGCTAGATTCCCAATTGCTCCTGCTTTGTCGCGCAACAATGGTTTCTTTCCGCAGTATAATCGGTTTGAGTACATACTAAGATGAACTAGTAGTGTGAAAAAATTTACGCTCAGAATATATCCACAATCAACAAATTGTCAGAAGCATTACATATATATATATATAATTGTTATTATTAGATACGTTTCAGTGTGTAAGCATATAATGTTAATCCTCAAACTAAGCACCTCTGATCATCAGTGCAAGAAGTCCCGTGAATTCCGTTGATGGCATCAATTTGTTCTCACTAAGATTGGCCAATTCAAAATTTACTTTTAATTGTTCGACTGGGCCTGTAATTAAATATTTGTAGAAATCGAAGAAGACTAGCTGGACTTGTAGAAATATGAACCTCGCTTAGTTGTGGTGACGATTAACGTATTGTGAGCGGTGCACTCCAAACTTTCGATGGTATCTACGCCATATTGTGGGGAAGGGGTGGAGGGGAGGGTATGGACGGTGACCAGTACTAATGTGAGAAGGCAGTAGGCGTAAGTGGCTACTCGGTGGAGCATGGCAATGGACCAGGTATGCGGAAAGCAGCTATTCGATGGCGATCAATTAGGCCGAGGAGGAAGCGGGTATGCCAACAAGAGAGAACTAACCCGAATAAGAAGTATGAGGAAATGGCGTAGGGCCTAAACTTGCATAAACAACTGAACAGCCTATGAACTCTATTGTTTCAGCACATAATTTCAGCAATCTACGCTACCCAATTATAATGTTTCAGTGCGGCTCATGGACCTACCAAAAAGATATTGTCAATTTACTTGTGGAGAAAGAAGAAATTCATCTCGGAGATTTTTACGACAATCAAGTAAATTTATTTTGTATCGTTTTTCTTGTTTACTAAAACACCTTAGCTTAATAAAACTAAAAATAAAAATAGTAGAAGTAACAATAAATGTAGTAATAATAACCATCACTATATATAATTCTTTTGATCTAACTGCGTGATTTACGTTACAAATAGAGAGCTAGAAATTATTGGTTAAAGTCTCCTAATTATTAAGTTGACTTAACATAATCTTATCAGAATAAAACTACTTAGAATTCAGGAGTTAAATTTAATTTTTACTGTAGGAGTGGCTTCTAATGGATGCTCGGTTACACAATGGCACAACTCGGCATCTTGACCAGTCAAACGAGTCGTTCAGCATGGTGTCTATGGAGCTGTCTCTGAAACGACAAAGCTTCTACTACGTCTTCAATTTAGTGTTCCCCACTACTCTAGTAAGTAAGCCCATGACATTTCTCATGTTCTAATAGTCAATTTTCAGACTAACCTAATTTCCTAATTAAAAATTTTTTAGCTTTGAATTGTCAGTACTGAGCTGTTAGAAGGAACAACAACATGGTTTTGGAAAATAGTAATATGTAAAATAATTGAACCTTAATAAAAGGAATCGATTTATTAGCTTATCTCGGAATGTTTCCGAGGCCCTACTTTCTCGACAATAAGTTATGTATTTCACAGGTTTCACTAGTGGCAGTTATTGGTTTCCATGCTCCTATTAATGCAACCGGAAGGAGGGAAAGTAAATTCAGACTTGGTGGGTCACTACAGAAGTAATGGTAAATGACGACGACGTCATTGCGTGAGAATTATTTGGTACTGTAGCAAATATTTTGACTTCATATGATCATCATATTAGTTTTATACTAAATTAGGCAACAGGTGTGGGAAATGAATAGCATAATCCCATCAGGAAAAATTGCTTATTAAATATTTCTATTGTCAGGTATAATGACCCTTTTGTCCATGTCTGTCATGCTTTTAATGTTAGTGGGCGAAATGAAGTTCGCCATGGAAAGTGTTCCCGGGCAGAGAGGTTCATTCAGCGATGTACCATTACTAGGTCAACAATTTTATTTCCTACTGTTAAACTGTTCCATCAGGATTTGCTGCCTAAGTGGCATAAATTTTGTTATATAAATAGTCATATTTTTAGTGATTAGTTAAATAACAATTGTGTAAATTATGCAAAGGTACATTTTCAGGCATATATTATATGACAATGATATTCATAATTAGTATAGCCACATGCACTTCTTCAATATTTGTTCACCTGGAGAAATATGCACTTAGAAATCCCAGCTGGCAGGTGATTAATATAAATTTTAAAAACTAGCAGAGGGGGAAATTAGGGAGGAAGGTGAAGAAAAGTGAGAAGTTCAAACAATCGATTCAACTACTTTGGTTATTAGATTACTATTTATAGGCCGTTCCTTGGTATCTTCGGTGGCTGGCAGCCAAGAAGCTCTTCTGTTGTTACGTGCCAAAAGCATTTCGCTACGGGAAAGAAGGCATCGTACGCAACAACAACGTGCAGGTGATCACTTGATCATTCCATAATTTCTTTTAGTACACTATTTCGGAAGAAAATTTTGAAAGTTATCCACAAAACTGGTAGGCGCCCACATCGTATAAATTATACCAATATTATATGTACACTTAGGCGATCTCAGTTCACTCGAGTCCAGATCACACCCTTATAAGGAATCTCATCCCAAAGGAAGTTAGTTTCTCATAATTTCCAATAAAAACTAAGATTGTTAGTAAAAATACGTGCAAGAAAGAAATTTGCACATAGTTTTACTAAAAGTACATTATTGCAGGTGAATTTCACAGAAATCAATCAGGACGCTCCTTTGCACGGAGAAATATTGTTGGAAAGTGAGTGAGAAAAATGTATTCTCTGAAGATATCCTCAGTAAATATTATGTTTAGGCCATCCAGGTGGCTCACAGCCGAAAGTCGATGTGTTAATAAATCTGATCCGTGAGCTTATTTCAATCAAGGAAAATATTCACCGAAACTCTCAACTGCGATCCTTCTGGGAGCGAATCATCCGCCGTCTAGAAACCATATCATTGTCTTTTTATCTGTCTTTGATTGCGTTTAATATAACCATGTTTCTCTATCCGGAAGTGTGGTACTAATTATATACGTAATTTGTACTTACATAATTTAATTTCAAATCTAGTAAACAACTAGTAATCCTTTATGCGTAGATATTTCCATTGTTTCATTTCAAATCTTATTCTTTTTTAGGCATCTTTCTCATCTCACAAGTTGTCAAGGGTTTTAGTCTAGCGAAAGGTGAGAGAGTATCCAAAGAGGGAGTTTTGGGAAAATTTACATCAAATTCTATTATATTAATGACCAACTCATCTCATTTATTATTTTTTTTGAAGAGACCGTTCTCCCCTCAATCAATTTCTGTGATCTGATTTCTCTTGTTATCATATTAAGTATATTTTACCTGTTATTATTGTAGATTAATAAAATTCTATACTAGGTGTTTATATGTATTTAAAACGTACAATCTTTATTAAAATATCGTAAATATCAATATATAGACTTAAAAAAGATACATTTATAATATGATCAAATTATTCAAGAAATTTGAATTCGATGAGCTGAACTGTAGGTCGTAAAATTTTTTATTCGGCCAATTCTCTCTCGTCGTTCTTGGTCTTTCAGGCGAAGAATTTCGAGTCTACATATAAGCGCGTAGTGAAAGGTGTGAGAGTAAGCTGGAGAGCACTGCCTAAAGGCAGATTTTCTTTAAAACGGTAGGAATCAATTATGAAACTTAAGGTCAAGTGGAATATTTTAAGAATAAGTGTAACTATCGGTGTATGAGCGTGTATCCCAGTGACCTACTTGTGTTCCGTTCTATCGTAAAAAAGGGCAAGAAGGTAGAGGGCGCAGTGGACAAGTGCGAAACAGCAAATTATGCACACGAACAGAAAATATGGACTATCTAAAACGTTATGCGTTTCATTGGAAAAATTTTTAACAAGTTGCTTTTCCATTAATCTCAGCTACACTCTTAAATTTGACTCACCAACTGATATTTTTCCATCATACATTTTTCGCACGTTAATAGCAAAGAGAACACAACTGCCATTGGTGGCGATGATCTGAAGAGGTGAGAATTTGAAACACCGCCACAAATGTATCAGGCAATTAGACCTTCATCTAATAGAAAAAATTTTATTAGAAAAACGGACCGATAGGAAAATATGGAGAGGCATCGGAATAAATCGTTGGAGATGCCAGCAAGCTATAAATATAGAAAAGACAAGAATCCACTGCCCACACACCACATGTAGAAGAGATGTCTCCGCTGAAAAGTAGTCATATTCCAAGAAGCTAACACATTGAATTCAGTTGTCCAAACTGAGAGATGCAATCTCACTAACTAAATAGTTGATATTCCGCTTTCTGCTTCTTTAGTGGAATTCCCTCAAAATTGTACGCAAAGCAAAGTGCATAGTAAAGCATAGAAGATACAGCAACCGCTAGGTAGCACATTGCAGTGCTCTGTAAGGGAATTAGTTTTAATCTTCTTTTTCCGTAGTTTAAAAAAAATGTTCCATTGTTCTTTTAAAATGGGTATTTTTATCGGTTTTGCTTCCTTTTTACCGTTGAGTGTGGAATCCATTCCAGCCTGATGGCGTTAGGTTTTCCGGTTCGGGCATTGAACACTGGTGGCTATAAAAGTGTTAGAAAACTTTAAAGGCATAATTTCAAGCATTAAATTACTAAGTAACACTTTTCAAGTACTAATGTAATAAAGGTGTAATAAATCATATCTGGAAGCCTACCTCTTCGATAGTTATTGTGTAGGGAGGCGGTAGCGAAAACAAATCATATGGTTTTACAGTTGTCCTATGAGGATTAGACGACTCCATGGATACTTTCACGCAAAACAATATTAAGCAATAGAATCAGATCCTGCCTTATATACACTTCATAGTTGAACTTCCCCCTTAGGTACTAAAATTCGCTAATAGTTTTTCGGCATTTTGTAAAATACATATCGCAGACATAAGTAATTCATGGTTGAATGACCACCGCTTTTCCGCCTGAACCTGCGGTCACTATCTGGGCTCACTGCGTCTGTTGTGCATGTTTTGGCGGCGCCCGCAAAGAGCATTCGACCAGTTGGACAACATATTTACAGTACAAAATTAGCTAAATGTTTAAAATTTTTCAAATGTTTTATTTATGTTGAATCAAATTATTCAGATTGACCTGGTGTTTTGTGAGGTTTCTCACCAATTCTTGTTCGTTATGTCGTAGATAGAATCCTCTTCCACTATAAGGATTTGTTCGACAAACATGCTTTCTGTTTTTCGTTAACTATATTAGCTTTTTTTAGACACTGTTTGCGCCGTTGTTCCAAACTTATTTTTAACAACACTTACTTACTGGATTGCTGAGGTAGCGAACCTATTCCTACGGCATCAAGCAATATTAGCGAAATTTAGAGCTTATTCCAAACTACAAAAGTAACGAAGATTTCGTAATATCTTTTTATAAACTATTTATTACTGACTATGATTTTAATTGAGCATTAAAACAGCTGATATTGTTGTGTTAACTATAACTGATTTCCACATTTCTATCATTGTATCTCCTTTACGTTATGGCAACTATGATCTTCTAATAATATTTCGTCTATTTTATGATTCACTATGTTTTTTAGTTCAGATATTAGGTAATTACACCTGATGAAATTCATTAAACATTCACTACTATTTACGCGACTTCCATTTTTGTACTTGGCAAACACACTTGTTGTGTTTGCTTAGGACGCGTCTCTACATAGCCGGCTGACCAAAATACCTCTGATCTGGTCCATCAGACATTTTTGCCAACGATTTCTCAATGCACATCGGCCAGTTCTCTTTCACTAATACTCTAGTAAGTGAGTCATAGATATTGAATGATGAAACACTTTTTTTAATGAAGTTGCATATTGAAAGTCGTCGATCTGATTCATTGGATGAGAAACTAATCGTACCGAGTCTTAGGATTCCCATGTTACTCGAATGAATGGCTGCACAAACTAAAACTCTCACATACCTAACAAATTGTAATGCTTTTACATAATTATTTTATTTTTAGAAGTTGACAATATGTGAATAACAAAAATGCGAAAAAACTGACGGAGGTATTATCTTGTATAATCATGCCTTGACCTATTCCGGAAGTTCAAATTCACAAGAACGAAGCTAGTGTTTACCGCTAGATGAATGGGCTCATATGTTTCACGAAATGTCAGTCCGCTATTGGGAATGGAAGATGGAACCTTTTCAAAGCTTCTGTTTTTCGTCTAAAGTTACTAGACAGATTCTCAAGAGGAGACAATTCTGTGCTGATTGGAGACATGAATAGACGATAAGCCAAGCACTTTAGACTTTCGTCATCACTTTTTATTAAAGGTGTGATAGTTAGTAAGAATAGTAGTTTAAAAAGGAAGAATAAGAATAGTAATATGTATTAGGAATCGTTAGTTATTATCTATGTCTATAGAATTATCTGAGTTTTGGTTAGTTTCGACTAAGATTTAATCGAATCTCCTAAAAAATCCAATTCGTCATCGGCTACATAATAATTAATGAACAATTTGGTTTTAATTTTTTCTTTTTGTATTATTGCGCACATGTGACATTAACATAAATCAAAATATTCATTCCATTTGTGGTAATTAATTGGGAACTAAGTGAGCTAACGACTCCATAGATGCCTTCTCGATGCAACCTGTCCTCACTCATACTTCTGCATCTATTTGGCACAGACACGAATCCTTAGAGCCGGTGGTGAGAAAACAACTGCAAAAGGTCAAAAAAAGGACACCTGGAGTCTCGTTATTGTGCTACGAGTTAGAACTGTCCATTTTTCTCGTACTTGACCTCTTGAAATATTCTTCACGCAAAGCACCTTGACTTAAGCTGTCACCAAAATGCAAACAATAAATGATCATGTTTAATTCCAAGACTCCTTCTGGCCTATTTATAATAAATAAGGAAGGCATCATAAACTTAAAACATTAAGAACATGGGAATAACCATGTATCTTTTCTACTCCTAAGTTCAAAAGTTTAACGCGAATAGTATTTGTGTAAAATAAGCAAATTCCCGTCAGTAAAGGGTATTCTATTAACTTATTCTATGAAATAAGCCCATTAGGCGTTGTATTTTCTGTTTTCTCTCACGACATGTTGATTCTGAAATATGAGGTAATTTCTGAATAAATAATGTTCTCAGTAATCATTGAAGGAGTAAGGATACTTATAGTCTCTTCTCTTAAAAGAGACTCTGCTCTTCTATCTACATGACCATAGTCGTGGCTAGTTATTTAAAAGTTGTCTGAACTTGATGCTTATTCTTGGTATCAAAGTACAGTAGCACTTGAGAAAAATGGCATATATCATAAACTGCACCATTATGCCAAACCAGACTAACCAGCAACAACAAGCACGTAAGGAGAAAATCACCTCTTTTATTAGTTTTATGGATGCTTTCTATTTTTTAACCTGTCTATTGATGTTGCCAGTAATATCTTGTCCCGTTATTCAGATTTGCCCGTCTGTTCTTGATTCAAATCTATTCTGAGAATAGTGAATTTTGTTAATATTCGCATACTAGGTAGCGTTATCTGAGCTATGTTCCACTATTGTCCTGGCTCTTTATTATTCGTCTGTTTTGCTTCTCTGCGAGTGCTCTGCTAGACCACTTCTCTGTCACCTCAAAGTTAGGAAGAACTGGTTCTACCATACAAATATCTGATTCAGAGGCCGCAGAGTGTCTGTCGACTAGCACTTGTATGTACAACAATTATCAAAATCACAGAAAAATATACTAACATTTCCTTGCTACTTCACTGTACCTGTGTTCTCATATTTCATGTTTGTGTTCCAGATACATACTTACATTTGTCATAATGAAGTCAGCCATTCCAAATAACAGTTTCAAAGAAGAGAAAGTTTAAAAAATTTACAAGCGTATCCTAGATAGATCTAGAATCCGCCTAACTAGAAAAGAGTGTCGCAAACAGTTTACAAATCCTAAAAGTCAACATTGAAAATTTAAAGAGACCACTTGTTATATTATTGAATAACCAATATGAAATACAGTGTTCAAGGAAACAACAACAACAACAGAATTATTACTTTAAAATTCGTTTAGAATAGTTAGTTTAAAGTATTCTTCTTTCTGTGTTGTAAAAAAACGTCTAGAAAAACCGTCATTTTCACTTTTTTCATACTTAAATATTGCGTTTATAATTATTCTCTCATTCCATAAGTCCCTACTGAGTCACTTTTCAAAAAGCCCAATAACCTATCCATTCCGAACTATTTCTGACAGCTAAATCTTTACGCCACTCTCATGTGCTAGCTCCCATAAACTATCAATATTTTCTCTTTACCTGAATGAAGAATGAGCGGTCATTTATTTCAAGAGCGTTTAAAATTCCAGAGAATAGCATGTGGCGGCCGACCCTGCATTAGAATTTTCAGTTCATCTGACTACTTTCGTGGTAACACCATATTTCTGGAATTAATAATACATACTGTTAAAGCCTAGCAAACAGGAACCAAGACAAATGAAGCCTTGAGATATCTATTCTCCCCATTAATTAGAAATGTAACGGCAATTAAAGAATTTCTAAGAAATTCCCCTTCCACGAAAATCGTTTAGATCGAAATTAATTATTCTCCATTTAAATTGTTTATACATTCATGTTATCTAATTTTATAAAAATTACTGTACAAAGGTCTAGTTTCCTGCTGATGGCTTTTTCATTATTCCAAAGCTAGAGTAACTCTTCATGCCATAGCTGAGGATGTATTTGAAATTATGTTTTATTAATCAAATATTTTCTCCAAAGAATAGTTCTTAGTGTTAACTACCCTATTTAAGCACTTTTCTAGAATTCTGATGCCGTACACATGTCACGTTATGTTTTTTTACTAAAAGGAATATTTTTTAAAAACTTGTGGCAATGGTTTAAGGAACATTTTAAATTTCAGCGACGATGTAAGCTGGTCCTAATGTGCATGCATTTTGTACTTCTATAGGCCTTTAGCCATAATTTCCTCACAGTCATAATTCTCCCGCATTATTGCTTTGTTCAAAGCATACTTCTAGAAAACTGCCTCTAAAATACTACAAATTTGAAAGCAGTTATGTCACCTCCATTCATGTTTAGCCATATTTTGCTGAAGTCCACTTTGTTATGCAGAAGTAATCTTAGAAAATCCTAATGTTTGCAATTGTGAAGCTTCTAATCACCTCTTTTCTTTTGTTTCTTCTTTTCCATCTTTCAGGAAGTTTTTGGTCTAGTTATTGAAGTGAAAAGAGGGTAGCTTTTTTAATTCCACGGTCTAGACGGTGGTTGTCAAAGTCAGAATTGGCCATAATAGTACAGCAACATTTTTAGAACGTAAATTAGTTAAGTGTAAAAAGTGAAAAACAAATAAATAAATAACTTTAGTTTAATAGTATAATCGTTCGATGAAAGAATCAGAATAGTCGTGATCAACACTTTGTTGTCCACCTTTACCCACTTGAAGAGTCGTATTTAACGCTTTAAGTTCTCGAGACAGTATGCTCCATTCGTTTTTGCCACGATTCTTATTGCGTATGCAGTTTGTCTCGAGGGGAATTCTGTCGTTTGGTTGTATGCAAGCTATTTATCCTTTAGTTCTTCCTTTAGTCCTATTATCCCTCGCTTCGCTTTCTCAATGACATTCCGAGAGTCGTTTCGGCCTCTTCCCATCACTTTGTTATTGCCCATTGTCTCTGTGTTCTGTCTGTGGTAGCTAAACTTAGTTATTTAAAGGCGCCGGTAATTCTTTCCATAATTTGCAGCATTTCTTAATTAGAAACTATGCATATGAATTTATTTCTTATTTAAGGTATTATAAATTTTAGAAGGGTTTTATAAGGCGAAGTGTGGGTTTAAGTTCCTTCCTTCTCAAGTTTTCTTGTAATAGTGGCCACATCCAGGAAGTGAAAGAAGGAGAAGGGCTTTTGTTAGCACATCGCCTAAGGCACGCTCTTGTTCTATAGTATGGATTTAATACGAACGGACTGGCAGAGTATAATTATTTTTGTCCCTAATTATATTTAAAGACATTTCCATTATATCATAGCGTGGAATAAGTTCAAAAATTACTGGATTCTATATTAGAAATAAATAATTATTTTCACTATTTAGCAAAAATATGCATTGATGTTGTCAGATACAAAACGATATAAAAGTAACTAGCCGGCAATAATTTGGCAGAATCATTTGTATTCTAACTGCTTGATACTTCATCGTTTTTCTTAACACGGAGGGGAGACAGGAAGAGAGATGGACAGACAAGCAGACAGACAAGCACAATAGACGCATACACACATTTGTGATCAATCAATATTAATAAGTGTACGGTATTAATTGCTCATGTTTCCACTTAACTACACATTTGCTGAATCTACTAGATTGAAGGCACTCACTTATCGCTATGCTATTCTTTAATTATATTTGTCCGAAAACATTTCCAATCATTTAATGTTTTGTTTTGTTAGCTTTTCTCCCGCCGTCCCCATTTTGACCGGCATTTGATAGTTTTAGAATGGGTCTTTCATTCTATTTTGATACACAGAGTAATTTCGATTGTGGCGTAACAGGTCTAATAACGTTCTGATTAGGCTTATGTGCTTCTTTTAGGATCGCCCCACCTATCTCTAACATCTTCAGTAATGAAGTACGTATCAGATCCCAATGGGAATCGCACTCTGCGGATGCCATCTTTTAGCATCTATTGCTTAAAAGATTCCAAGAACACCGTAAACATTTAATTGTGAATCTATTTTGGATTAATGATTTTAGTAATCCGAGTCAGAGGTGTCCGTTGTAACGTCATCAGTAGAGTAGCTTTCGCTTCTGTGTATATTAGTCCACATCACTCAACTTTCATGGATTAGAGCTAGAGGCGTCCATAGTTCCGTTGTTCTCTTTCTTCATTTTCCGTTGGTATACAAACGATGTTTACTTCACGTGCCTATATTACTGCCCTGTCAGCTTCTCGTGTTGTTTCTTCGATGACATAACCTCCTGTCAAATGCTTCATCAAATTCTCTCACTGGTTGATTAATTCAATAATTATTCGGTGGACAGAGTGTGTTGCTTTATAGCTGTGAAACAACTATTTAAACGTCAATTTGCTGATAATTCATTGACACTATCACAGGAATCTATCTATCAGCGTTAATTTATTTGCTGTTTACCTTTGATTTGTGTGTAGAGTATTTCTGATAACAGTGAATGAGATTCAAGAAAATATCATCAGGACAATTCGAATACTGTGAACGAGAAGTAATCACCACTGTTGTTTATTGTTCGTTCAGTTTCTTCCCAGTTATGCGTTTTAACATATCGTCGCCCTTTTATTATTTTTCAATCGACATAATTCGCCTGGATTTAATTCAGTCGGTGGGCTTTCCTAACTCATAACACTTCTCGCTCTCTTATTCGTTCGGTTTCTGATTGAGCCACGACAACTTGCTAGCCATCCAAATTCTACTGGGTCATCTTTCTTTTATGCAACAGTGTTTTCACATATTAAAATAAAAATATTAACGCGTAAACACGTAAATTAAATTTTGGAATAGAAAACGTGAAATTGATCTGCTTTATTTGCGTGTTTTGAGAATCATTAAGTAGGCGCCTCCACTGCACTCTTTTTGATATCTTCTCTTCTTACCAATTTAGTCCTCAGCGAAGTAAGAGGAGTAATTAGCTAATAAGTACTCATTTCATCCTTTAGATTTGGTTTACGTTAGTAGCAGAATAAGAATCATTCATAAAATGGGTTTTCTGCAGATATTTAAGCAATCAAAGGCTTAAGAGGAGCATATATATACATAGAGCTGGGAAGCGAAGGCCGGATGAATCCAAAGTGAAAATACACGGACAGAGCTCTTCTACCCGTTACTATAGACTAGTTAACTGCATTAACGCAACACCACTCACTACTCAGAGCCAGAACCGCTAAAATGATTGTATGGAGAGGAAAGTCATCGATTTCTGTTTTTAACTTCAAAACGCCTATAGATAAGGCATCGACTTTGCAGATTTAAAGTAATATTTATAGATGGAACTACATTTATTATATATTCATTTATAACATATGTACTAGTTGTCTCACCTCTTTAAGCCTCTAATATCTTTTAGATGTCTAGACAACATTCTATGTACACTTTAGTTCGTTTCCGGCTTATTTTCTGATATTTTTGCTTTTAAATTTCTACATTCTTGATGACCTTTAGTACTTATTTAGTGCTGTGTGTTCAATTGTCAAGAAATTCTAACCACTTCTGTATCAGTTGCTTTGAAACCTGTGGATTTTGCTCATTTTAAAGTGTAACAAATCCCCGAAAATAGCATCTACTCATATTACCTCAGCGAATTCACTCTCATTTAAATTGAAAGATAGGAGACCAATTAATAGCTAAAAAACTTTTATTCAATGTTTCCTCAATTAATCTATTTATATAATATAGCAAGGTTTATATATAGATGAGATATGTTAGTTAAGTAAGACATCTAGACGATTAAACGGTATGAATTGCATGGAGGTTGTCCCATGATAACTAAGCCGCTGGTCTCTCATCAGAGGATTAATTTGGGAGTTTCAGCTGATGTAGGAACTCGCCGGAAAAAAAACACGCAGCTTATGTTCCTCATATCATCTTTGACAGAAGTAAACTGACGGATACGGTTTAACGCTTGGCTAAGTGACAAATATATAGTGCGCCATAATTATTGCGCTTTGTTCATCCACCCATAACTTTGGGAATAACACAAATATTATATAAAAGTTTAGTGTTTATTTGCATCGATGAATATGTCCCTAAATATAATATATTATATTATCTATATTTGAATGTGCTGATGTTTCCTGGTCCTCGAACTACTCCAATTTAATTTATTGATCAGAGCACTTCAATAAAGGATATTTTTCCACATCTACACACCGCTTACTTCCCACTAGTTCCTTGATTCTGAAATGCTGAATTTAGGCATGCATTCTGCATTCTTGATAGTTTTGGTACTTCTTTTCATTCGAGATGCGAAGGAATTTAATCAGATGTAACCAGATGTAGCGCTTGTTGTTCAAGGAATCTGCTTGCGATATTAGTTTATAAGAAGGAAATAAACCTCATTCTTAATTTTTTTCTTTCATTACACGCCTAATAATACATTTATGTATTCTAATATCACGAATCTCATTAAAATGCATTTATCTATCAACAATAATTGCCGATTACTTTCTGTACCTGAAAGCCATAAGAAGTGGATATTGGGGACACAAAGCACTGCAATTACATTGTTACCTTCTAGAATATTGAATATAGCAGTTTAATTATCGCCTACATTACATAATGTACCGAATTAACTTCCGTCGCATTCTGCGATTTATTTCTCACACATTGGCTGATACTAGTTTTATGCTCTCATTACCCAACAATAGACGGTGGTCCTCGTGGACTCTCTAATTCTCCTCGCCCCATACTGCAAAATCAACCATTGAGTTCACATTAGTCTATACAGAACTTTATTATACAGAAATTATAACCAACCAAATCAACTCTTTCTTCTTCCATTCACCGTTCATCGTATCCGCTATCACTTCCCATTTATACCTACTCAATCTTATCTCCATCACTTCGGAAAAGCTATCACAGCTGATTCGATAAATCTTTTTGCGTGATCTCATCCATCAAACTCATTCGTCATCTTTATCTCAGTAAAATTTCACTTCGAACTCTCTAACAGTTAGTTTCGCTATGATATTTACATAATATTCCTTTATCCTTATCAAATTTAATACTCTATAAAAGTATGAGTTGAGTGGATTATGTCTTATTTGTCCTGTTAATATTTTTTTAAATTCTCTTAAATATATCAATATAACTAAAACTATGTGTTAATTGGGGTGATTAGCAGAAAATTTGGCGCTGATTATTTATAGGTGTTATTTGTTTGACATACTTTTGTATTCGCGATAAGCAATACCCACGTTGGAAGACGTAGTGTATGAATTACTTAGTGTCGCTTCTTCCCAAGCGACAATGCTTCTTTAGTAACGGGATATCCCTGCACTATCCCTCACATCCCGCCCCGGGCACCAGAGCCACGGCTGGTCAAATAGTTTCTCAGCAGATTGTCCTCCTAATTGCAGCACTGTGAGGGGCTTTACCCAGCTTTATTGCAAGATCATTTCACTTCGACATTCGGATCTCTAAATCTCAACATCATCTACATGTGAAAATATTCTACAACATTCACTTATAATTTTCTCCCATAAATGCACTTTTCCTGCTTGTGTTTGTCTTTCCAGTCCTTGCTATCACTCGCTGTAGATTTTCATTTTTCAATTACACATCCTCTTAAAATGATGTCATAAAGCATTAATAGATCAACTAATATAACGTTCTGCAAGGAATAACAACAAAACTGCTAAGGAAGTCATATTTAATGAGTACAACATTCTTTTATTTAATTTCTATTTATTTTTTTATTTTTGATTCGTCATGCATACATTTGTTGTGTCTATTCAACGAATCCAGACAATTGCTTAGGTTATGAATTAAAAATGGATGTGATGAAGTCGTTGACTTAGGATACGATGAAGACTTCACATAGTTATCCATTCAGACGCTCTTAAAAAAGGACAACAATTGTCCCGCACTTGACAGTGCATTGAGCACTGTCTGGGAGTCCTCTTAGAGAAGAGTCTTCATCACGTGAACTTGTCTTTTCAGAGGCGGGTTTTCACTTGTGGTGGTATCATATGTACGGCTGAACTAATGTTTGGGTGAAAATGGATATAGGACTACTATTATTTTCATACAACAATACGTAGTCTCCTCCGCAAACTTTCATGGTCAAATTTTATCTCAACTTATGACTTCCACTTCATAATATTTTATATCTATTTGGCACTTGTTCTTTCTAAATTCTAGATGAAAGATGAAGATCTTTTCTCTATCGTTTTCCCTATATAAACTAAATTTAACTTCGAAAGGGAGATATTTCCAGATAATAAAAATGTTCAGTGATGATCAATTAACACAAGCACAATATTGAAAATTTCTGGGTTGTTTTGTATTTTTCAGAAATGAAAAGATCTTGCCGAGTCAAAAGTGATGGATGAAAACCTAATTGAGGTTTTTTAAACGTTACTCTGTCGCTATAAATATAGTGACATTTAGTATAGATCTGTTTAACATTTAAATAGGGGTTAGAATTGGGAAATAACATGTTTTATGTACCTATTAGTGTCATTTGATGATCTCAAGCACCGCTTATTTTTTGCTTATTTCTCGTTTTATCCTTATTTTTGCAAACAAAATAGTTTGACTGAATAAATCATTTACCTAATTGCAGATGAATATATCGGATAATAGTACTTACCTTGAATATACCGACGTTTATCGGTTAACACCTTTGATGAAAGTGAGTTCTTCATCAAAATATTCTTATGTAGATATTGACCTCTAGAAGAGATCTCCCCTATATTTAATGGCATTACAAAGACGAACTAAAATATTTGCATCTGCAACTAGTGTTGTTTCAGGTGATTTGTATCTGCTTCTACAATGTGTTATGTGTGTGCTCAGTCTACGGTAATTTGCTCGTCATTCTAGTAATTCTGTATTTCCGCCGACTTCGAACTGCCACTAATATCCTCATTCTTAATCTGGCTATCGGTAAGAGAATAAGTGCAAAGTTGTTTCTGTAGTAAATGTATGCAGTGATTTTGATTCTAGGGAATAGTGGCTGCATCAAACAAGATGCTGACTTAATGCGCACTAATCTATAGCATAGCAATATCATTCGACAAATTTCGAGCAATAATTTGCTATAAATATGTTTTAGAGAATTGTCCCATCGAGAGGTAACGTTAACGATGCGCAATTGCAGATCATTTGAACCACCGTTTTTAAGGAACAGGCGTATTTTAAACTGACGCGTTATAGACTCCCTATGAACTATTCAATGGCTAGCGAATTCTCTCCGGCTTAATGCTGAAAAAAGTGGCAGAAAAATGCAGTATAAACATAGTCGTCAATAAACGCTTGACAGCACAATCACGCGGAATGTTTGTTCCAACATTATTAATTGTCGCTATAGTGCAGTAGATAAGGAATTCGGCGCCTAGCAGCTGTTTGACTAATATCAGCTTGGCCAACTGTTTCTTCTGTGCGACGATTTCACAGTTGCTAACACACTTCTGAGTAAATCTTCTTGGTCTACTGCCATATCAAACGAACAATAGTCAACTGCGTCGGCTTGGCATATTTATTTCCTTTGTGCCAGCATTTATAGTTGACTTGCATAAAACGGCAATTCATAGAGTAATATGAGAATTTTTTCCGCAAAAATTACGTACAATCCTAAGTCTAGCAAAACAATAATTTCTAAAAAGTATAATAATTTATTCCAGCTGACCTCCTAATCTCGGTCTTTTGTACACCATTCTCATATTGGCAAATTCTCATCTTCGATGATCAACGCTGGGTATTCGGTTCTGCAATGTGCAGACTGTTATCGTTCCTGCAGGGTATAGCTGTTTTTCTCAGCTCATGGACACTTGTTGTTATTAGGTTTATCATCTCTTAATAGTTTTAATATTAAAGTGATTAGCTCTATGGTTAAACACAGTGATCAAAAATTGATTTGCTTTCGTCTTCGAACAATGTAAAAACAAAGTCGGTTTAAGTAACTAAATATATATTTGGCTCTAATTAATCATATTACAGCTTTGACCGTTGGATGGCGATTATGTTCGTCATGTCTCCTCGAATGCGACTAACCAGACGACGAGCAGTGTACCTTGTTTTGATCACATGGTGCTTTAGGTAGAGAAGCATTAATTAGTTATTAGAGGGTGGAAATTTCGTATATACGTTATTTAGACTATTATTTTAGTATAACCATGGCACTTCCGCTGTTCCTGGTGTCCAAAACTACGGTTGCAATTGATGGAGTAACTCAGTGTGGCGAAGATTGGGGAACGGTAGAAGTGGGCTTACCTGGGGTGGGAAGAATGATATATTGCTTTTGTATTTAAATGCACCTCATAGTCCACTAACACATTTTCAAATAATTTTAAAAAACTAGTAAAGTTCTTAAGGAGGATTCAAATACAGTTTTCCGAATCTATGATAAAGCCTTACATTTTAGGCTCGTCGGTTATATTCCTACCTCGTTCTCACTCTTCAGTACGTGGTACCTCTGACCGTCCTCATAATCACATATACGTTCATTAGCATGAAAATGTGGAATAGCCGTATACCTGGTCCAAATTTTTCCACAAAAAAAGTCGTCATGGACCGGCATGAAAGTGTGAAAAAGGTGGGAGGAATTGAATAAATATAACTAGTAATGTACTCAATGTAATTTTTATAAGGTTAAGATAAGTGTCGAAAAGATTCTCAGCCCATTGCCTTCATACTTATAGCTGATACCAATGGTTATCCTCATCTCTGCTCTGTTTGCCTTTTGCTGGTTGCCACTTCTTCTGCTCATCAATGTTGTTATTGATCTATGGCCAAGTGTCTCCAGTTGGTCATACATATTATATATTTGGTTAGTTATGTTTTTTTAAACATTTACATTAATATTTTCAAAGCTATTTCAGACAGGAGATGCATTTATAGTAGTGAAAGTAAATGATTAATATAATCTTCTATCAAAACAAAAAATATAACATTTAGGTGGTTCTCTCATAGTCTGGCAATGTTGCACTCAATTGTTAATCCCTTAGTCTACTTGCTAAGGAATGCTCGTTTTCGAGAAGGCTTCTGCTACTTTTCTCAGTTCCTTCCATGGATCCACTTCTCTGAATTTAGATTGCTTAGCGAAAACGCCCGAAGGTAAATTATATGAACATGTCTCACTAAACTGGTGTTACGAATGCGCTTTGAATGTATTTTATGTTACTCGTGATTGTGAAAAACTGTGAATTTAGTTCGAGTACAATATAGTTAAAGTCATTAGTTTATTCCATACTGACTGAGTATGGTTTACAGCACTCAAACACGCTCTCGATCCGTAGTCACCAATTCCGCAATAACGGTATGACTTCAGATCACAATCATTTCACTTCCGCATGATTTATTATTCTTATCAGTTTCCATTTTGTGTGTCGCTTATGTTTATCACATTCACCACTTTAACTGTGCATGCGTCTGGTTCTAGCTTATCACCTTTCTCAAAAGCCTTTCCTAGCATTTCTTTTCAGAGTTCGCGGTGTGCAGACAATGAATACGGTGGTATACATGCCAATCGCCGCTTTGCACGAGAAACGAGACCTCTAATCGTTGATCTTAAGACATTCGCATAATATTAATCTCACTAACTCATTCTAGCTAGGATATTCACTTTTCTAAACATCGGTACTTTAGATTTTTTTCTATTTTAAATGATATTTGGAAAATATTTATATTACTAAATCTTATTTTCCTAAATAATGTAATTCCATATCTTTCTATCTCCTTCTCTTTACCTCTTCATACGATTTTTGTTTTTCTCAAAATTGGCATCTTTAATAGGTAAAGTTCGGTACCTCGGGAAAATTTTCGTTTTTACTCAGGCATGTTATATATAAATAAAAGTTGTCTACCAGAATGTTACATAATCAATAACGAACATCCAGGTTCATAATGCATATAAACTAGGAAAGAAGAGAACTCACCAAAACGTACATGTATATATAATTATATTACCTAAGAAACCTAGCAGAAATATAAATGTTTATGAGACTTTGGAAGTATGCGAAGAGATCAGATAACTTTTGGTCTTCTAACCATAGGCATAACTATGAACATTTTAGAATTACTTGTCTAGGCCATAACGTGATAGATCTAAATTTATAGATATGATCAGCACTCAACAATAACACCTTGATTTTGAAAAAATGACAAATAAGAGCACACTTGAAGAAATAGGTAATGCTATAAAATAATATAACATAGATGGGATTAAAGAACAAAATATTAGCGAAGTCCTTGCAAGCACTTACGTCCAACCAACAATATTTCCAAAACAAAACCATTTCTCTCGTATAGAACACAGCTATCTTAATGGGAAATTTCCTAAATCTAACGCCGCTCCTTACTACCAGTTTCTAGTATATTATCTATTTCTAACGTAATAAAGTAGTCTCTATATTATTTATCTTTTAAAAAACAATATTGCGTATTTTAATCCTACGGGTTTTAGTAGCTAAAACGAATCCTCTAAACATACATTCGGATTTTTAATAAAATATTATGGATGGCTAGTTTAACCGGACTGTAAGTTTGGTTCATTTATTGTAATCATAGGAGTCATTAAAATAACTAGAGGCATATATTAGCACCATAAATCTCAGTGCTTCAACCAAACGCTACCACTCGCTCATCTTTTAAAGCCGATAAGATCCTAACGACGCCAAAATCGTATTTTGCTACTTGAGACTAACTCAGTAACTAAAATAGCTAAATACTCAAATGTCCCGATTCATTCAGTGAATAAAAAAAATAAAGTCGCATAGGGAAGAATTCTTATTCCACACAGCTCTCATTTTTTCGCTAAGAATTAAACTATACTCTACCGATATATCATAAATTATGAGTGGATTGCCGTTTGCCCCTTAGGATATTACAGAAAGGATAGAAACGCAGAAGCTTCTTAAATATAAGAATGCAAATAAGGAAATGACAATTCGTTTTATTAAAATTGTCATGCATGACCTACATATAATCAAATATTTCTAAAAAGACTAATACAACTTGAAAATGAATAATTAAATACTATTACTAATGCAAGATTTGGCCAAAATTGACTATGGAACAACTATAAACGATATGTTGATAGTTTAAAACCATGAATAATACTATTTTCTCAAAAATAAAGTGAAAACAGTAATACAATATATTTCTCAAGTCAATTATCCTATTAAACAAGTCACACTCTAAAGTTATGATATGTAAGAATTCCCAGTTATTAACATTGCCTTATTTGTGCTAATAATCTAAAGTCCCTCATCAATTATAGTTATGCACTATAAGCATTGCTTGTAACTCTTCCACCTTTTCCAGTCCAGTTAGTATGCACCCATTTCCCGGGTGATGCTACTAGTTCATAAGTGTGTGCACCGAAATAATCCCTTTGAGCCTGTATTAAATTTGCAGGAACTACCTAAAATATAACAATATAGGACATTGATTAAAAAACAGCAAACCAAATATTATAGACAAATACAAATAATTATTTAACATACGTCACCTCGCTGGAATATCCATCATAAAAAGATAATGCCGAAGAAAGAGCTGGTACCGGAATACCGAGGCGAACAGCTGACGATACTACGATACGCCAAGATTCCTAATAAGTTAATCCTGTTTGTGCATATACATTTTTGAACAAAAATTACCAATGAAAAAGCAAAAAATAATAATTTAACATTGGATGTTATTTGGTTAGTGATCTTAGTTGAAACGGTTAGTGTAATAAATTATTTTCCTATGCACGAAACTTTAAAAAACATGATCGGAAGCATTGTGAAAATCAATCTGATGTATTTCCTTCTTCAAATTAGCAGTATTAAAATATACATATCTTTGAAACAAACCTGTGCTTCAGCAACAGCTTTTGTAAAGAAATCATCAAGCAGAAGATTAGTTAAATTGGGATTCTTATCGAATGCCTTCTTGATATCACCCAAAAATCTACAAGCAGAATATATGACGACTAGGAAATCGGGAAGCGAAGATCACAGATTAATATTTTTATTTGGGTATATGGAATAATCAAACCTAGATCTAATGATACATCCTCCTCTCCACATCAGAGCTATAGCCCCGAAATTAAGCTTCCAATCAAAATTACGGCTGGCCTCCGCCAATAGCATAAATCCTTGTGCATAACTAACAATCTTCGAAGCATATAACGCCTAAAACTATATAGACTATCAAAATTTAACTACTTAATAAAGTAAATATTAGTAGTAAAATGATAATTTAAGTACAAAATTTGAACTCCTTGTCCATTATAAATTTATATACCTATATTTATATATTTGGATCTTTAAACTATTCAATTAAATACTAAAATCTATCACAAATATCACTTTCTTCACCTTGCTTATGTGTTTGATAAATTCCCTTTTATCTGATATAATATCAGTGGAGTTGATCTGGGGACGAGGCAGATGCTTAGACGCTACCGTTCGCTCATCTTTTAAAGCCGATAAGCACCGCGCAAACACTGCCTCACCTAAAAAAAACTGTAATAAAAAGAGATTTGTAAAATTATGTTTTGAAATTCACCATTCAGTAATACTGAAAATCTCACCAATAAGAGTAACAGGAATTCCATACTCCAGAGCAGCAAAACAAGTCCACTTACCAGTACCTTTCTAAAGTCAATAGTTCCCTACTATTGTAATAGAAATTAAACATAATATGCAAAAATAATTATAGGAAGAAATAGATTAAAATATCGTCTCTAATAATAAAAACATTATTATAGTTACTATATTAACTCAAGTAGTACCTAGAACACTAGTGAAAATCAACTATACCCTGTAATTAAATACATGTTAGTAACCTGCCCAGCAGCATCTCGAATTTTTGGTACAATACTCTCCCCGTTTTCGTCTTTGTATTTAAGAATATTGGCAGTAATCTCGATAAGAAACGAGTCAAGCTCGCCTTTATTCCACTCCTCCATAACCTAAAATTCAAGTACCTTCCTTTCAAGTAATTTTAAAACCAAACCTTGGAAATGACTAGCATATCTGTTGTGACCACCTTTTTTTGAAAATGTTCGTTCGTAAGCCAAAATTTAAGCATTCAATATTACATACTAAATTCACATCAAAACAACGTCAATCATATACTTTGCACAACTTATATTTACGTCAGCTAAATGAAATTTTATTTGAAATATGTTCCCAAAGTAATGTCCACTTAGGTAACAATGTTTCACTAGCGATTTCCAAGAAGAACTATGAGTATATTTTAAATTAAATTCCTATATTCACAATTTTTGATTTTCCAACAAACGAAATTTATAATTAGATACATAGGTATAAGGAAGTTAAAACAGTTCTGGATTATATCGAAAATTTGTTAGATTCTCTAATTAACATGGTCTCGAAGAAATCAAAATTATATAAACCGTTAAAAATCACCTCAGCTATCTGTTCTTGGGTAAGTCCAACACCTTTCAGCATCAGATAATACGCTTCCGCAATCAACTGCATGTCACCATACTCTATGCCATTGTGGACCATTTTAACAAAGTGGCCCGCACCAGCTTCTCCAACCTGTATTAAATAATTGAATATCAATTCATATTATTTGAAATAAGGATAAAGAAATCAGAAAGTATGAAAATTGTACCCAGTCACAGCATGGTTCTCCATCTGACTTAGCAGCTATTGCTTGAAATATATTTTTTAGATGTGGCCAAGCTTCGGGATGTCCACCTGGCATTAGAGAGGGTCCATATCGTGCACCTAAAAAATTTTTCAAAAACTACTTTACTACTTTAAAACTTTTGTTTTATAGTCTTATTAAATTATATACGTTTAAATAAAACTTCAGATCTCCAATAATATTTCATAACAAAGGGCTAGTGAATAATGCAACTGGAACACTTATCAATGAGATAATACTTGCAATCATATCAGCAGATGAATTAAAATTATTATCTGGCCACTTAATTGAATATAATTACGCCAGAAAGTTGGAAATAAAATAAAGCTAGTATAAGCACACACTTGATAAATTTCTTTGTCAATTTTCATTTTTAGGTAATATCCACGAAAATATTATAACAAAGCTATTCCTTACGAACATTAAGAAAGTTCTAAGTAACCACTTTTTTTTTCAATTACTAAAGAAAATCAATAGATTACAACTGCTAAAACGCTCTAGAGTCTTTTTTTCTATATTACTAACAACAAAAAGAACAGGTTATTGATTTTTTACACAATGTTTAACGCTAATTATTTAGCCCTATAAACTTTTAGCTATTGAACTTCTAATAACTAACGATGTTGGATAAATGTTACAGCAAAATAATTTGTTCAATAATGGACATAAAATCAATAGAAGTTCTAAAAGGTTATAGAACACATTTCAAATAATCGATCATTAACTAGTTTTAATGTTTTGATGAACTATGACGTTATATAAAGTATTAGCGCCGCATTCGTTATGCTGGCATGTCAAATAACAATCACTAAAATTTAAGTCTGAGATTAAGATATTCTTTAATTGAGATAGACCATTTAATTTAAACTTAAGATAACTTATTTCACTCCAAATGTAGCACATAAAATCTAAAATATCAGCCATTTAAACTAATTATTCGGTATAACTCTGCATCCACAACTATAGGTATAAAAATAAATCTCTTCATTACCCTCTCTTAATTTAAAGCACCAGTATAACAGATAATATACCTTCTTCTCCTCCTGACACTCCACAACCAACAAACAGAATGTTTCTCGCGGCTAACTGCTTAGTACGACGCTAAAATCATTTGTGAAACGTATGCAAGAATAATTTCCCGTTTTAAAAATTTGACTGAAAAGGAGATTATCGTAAAAATACTTTAGCAACAATACTTTCATAAAATAATTGCATTTACAGATCCTATATTATAACAGGTTTTCTTATAAATTTAAAAACTGCCACCTACATTTGAATCATTATAGTCTGAGTTTCCTCCATCAATAATTATATCACCGGCCTCAAGATGTGGAAGAACCGCATCAATCATAGCTTCAACCGCTTCTCCTGCCTTGACTAACATCATTATACGACGTGGGCGCTTCAGTTTTCTGTATTATTTATTCCACAATTAACTAAAATAGTAAACTTATGTTAACACAGAACAATAGTAAATAAAGCAAATGTTATCCTTTTAATACACCGTAGACTACTCCGTTACTTATAGGAAGCATCCGATTCTAATAAACTAAAACAAGTCAGAGCAGTAGATTACTTACCCACACATTTCTTCAATGGAATGAGCTCCAATGATTTTGGTTCCTCTTGCTTCATTGGCAAGAAAGTCATCGACTTTAGAGATCGTACGGTTGAAGGCACAGACCTATCAAATGATTAAGCATGTCATATTAAGAATAGTTAAAAGGCAAAATTGTTCCCAGATCAATGAAGAAATAAATAACAAAATATGCTTACGGTAAATCCTTGACTATCCATATTAAGTATTAAATTTTGGCCCATTACAGCCAATCCTATGACAGCAATATCGGCCTTGTTTTCACTAGACATCTAAATAAAAACTTAGTGATACATTATATCGCCATCATTTAAATATTTGGCTATTAGTCATACACTAAAATTAAAGTAATTAAGGCTTTTCTAGGAAACTTTCAGAGATTAACCAACTTACTTAATTTCTCTGGTAAGATATACAATTGCAATCCACAATATAATTAAGATAAAAATAAGCAATTAAGATACCACTATTATGACCATACACTCTCAAGAACAAATAACATGTCTCAAAATGTACTATGGGTTCTTTAAACTTATGCGCATTAAAACATGACAATAAATTAAATAATTGGCGTGCCATAATTTTGACTAGCAGTCAAAGCAAAATAAAATTAGTTATCACGACAGATAGGAGAAGTAACAACCTCCCAAACATAATAAAGGAAACTGTACAAAGTTGGCCTTATATACCAACCAACATTATAAAAACATATTTTTATCAATCATATTTAAACGGACCTATACTGTTAGTCCCTTAATTTCAAGTTGGATTACGGTGCTAAACAAAAGTATGCAATGAATGTATGGAAGTAACAATGTGCCATCTATCTTATGACATTGGCAATTTTGTATTACTTTGGAACTTTATTGGAGCAACGTTGTCTGGCATTTCAGTTTGTTTCGTCTAAAAAATTAATATAAATCAACCATGTCATTGTACGACGATGATATCGCACCTTCGCAAGACAAAAAAGGTACATAGTATTTTTCTTTTTTCTTTTTATCCTCGTATTTCTTTGTTACTGATCCTTTGGTATCTAGAAAGATATAATGTAGAATACAGAAGTTTGGCTGATATTGATGTTATTTCAATATTTCTATAAGTATACAACGATAAAGCTGTAGATATGATTGCTACGCTATTAATTATATGATTATTTAGGTGGTGCAAACATTTCAATGAGATTTTTACAAGCACAAATCGCCCAGAAAAGGAATGCAATACAGCAAGGAATAGTAAGTAGTATTAGAGTGGTTGAGTTAAATCTAAACATTCATTCAAAAGATTGTCTCGTATCTCTGAAAAGCTCTAAAAATATGTTACAAATACTTTTCTTTATAGAAAAACGTAGTACCTCCTGTTGTTGATCTATCAGGAAGAAATCGTGCAGCCATCAATATGCGTCCACTGCGACCTGTTAAAGCGCTCCCAATAACGGACAATGCCCCATTATCATTTCTTCCTAAGTCAGCCACTGATGATAGTGTAAGCATGTTCTTAAAACTTTATCCCTTGTAGATTTGCGTATAATAGTAAAACTAAGGCTGTGCTGTTTCGTTTGTAGTTAACGCAGCAAAATCTTGATTTATCCAGGTTTTGTTATTTGGCGAAGTTGTTATACGAAATGAATATCAACCATCAGTTCCTAATGATTATATAGCTCATAAACGGAAGAAAGACGAGCGTGAAGCTCGTGAAAAAACTGCGAAAGATATTGCTGACAGGTATTTTTATTTAAGTAAAAATGTGGAAATCTGGTGATTGGTTCTTATGTTTGATGTATAATTATCAAGATTGGCTCGGGAGCATAAGGAAGAAGCTAAAAAACGAGAAAAAGGAGCTGCAATTGCTCCACCTCAAGCATTATTAGAAGAATCTCAAGAACAACCGAAGGTATCTAAGTAATTTTTTTGCTCCCATAATATTGTCATCGTACAGATGGGTTCATGTTATGAACTGCATATTATGTTAATAGGAAATTTTTAGTATCAGTCTGATTTGACACCGGCTACAATGCCACCACCATCCTTTTTACCATCATTTGGAAAAGCTACTACGAAAGGACTTGGCGTCGCTGCCAACATAATGAGCAAGTTTGGATATAAACATGGTGGTGGTTTAGGTACGTTTCGTCTGTTACATGTATATTTTAATTTTTGTTATTGAAAAAGGTATACTACTAGCTGTATTACTACTTTCCAAAGATTTCATAGTTGTAGGTCGAACTGAGCAAGGTATGAGTACGGCTTTGTCTGTGGAGAAAATGGGAAGAAATGGTGGAATGATTGTTAGTGAATTTGATGGGGTATCTGGTGGTACGTTTTATGGTATATAATACTTCTAAATATGAATCGTATCACAACTTAGAAATATTATTTGCTAAGCATATTGAATAAATTAAACCAGCTCTACAGTATTCTTCCCTCATATGTTAAACTGTGTATCTAGGTGTGTCACAGCCTAATACTCCAATGGGAGTACCATCAGCAACACCTACTAGTACGGCCGATGCCATGCGAAATTCTAGCAGAATATTAATGTTAACCGTAAGTAATAGATTTATTTTTGTTATTTTTTTAAAAGTAGTTATCTTGCTTCAGAACATGGTTGGCCCATCAGAAGTAGATGCAGAGTTGGAGCCAGAAATTCGAGATGAAATGACTAAGTATGGACAAGTTTCCTCTGTTGTAGTACATCAAGTAAGGTTCCTAAATATATATATATATATATTTACATAATTCTTGTCCACAAAATGTGTAATGTTATTTATTCCAGGTTGCGGGTGCAAGCGAAGACCAGGCGGTCCGTATATTTGTTGAATATACCAATATTGCACAAGCAATCAAGGCTTTTGTAGTAATGAACGGTCGTTTTTTTGCGGGGAGGTCAGTCGCTGCTGCTTTTTATTCTGTAGATGATTTTAACAACAAAGATTATGATCGGTAGTGGTTTTACTAGCATGTCATTTCTCGATTACCTTCCGTATTTAATTTAAAATCACTATTATTAAATCTGTTTGTACTGTGTGCTTTATGATACTTCATATTAATAATTTCAAATCCTTAATTTTTTTAAAATTTTCTCAATTCCCATTCCTACTTCTTCTGGTGCACATTTTATTACTTGTTTTTCTTATTATGAAACATACCTTAGCATATGTTAGAGATTTTGTCGTTTGTTATTTATTGGATAAATTTCTTCTGTAATTGTCAATTCTAATAAATATATAAATGAATCTTTGTTCCTAGGGTTTTATGGTATTTTACCTGTAGTATTCGTTCTATTGATTGAAGTGTAGGTTTCGAAGCCATACAATGCTTTTCTAACTCATATCCTTTAGATGACTTATGCTTCACTGCGCATAGAGCAAGTAGATGCTAATGTTCTGGACCGAGAGTTCAGAAATATTATCTTTGAAGGGGTGGATGAGACTTTATCCAATGTGCCTGTTGCAATGGCAAGGCACTGTGATAGAGTTAAACCTGAGTTAAGGTTATTTATCGATGCTGTTTTATGGTCGACCAGAATTTATCGAGGTTAATAAAGAAATTTGTGGTAAGAAGTATTTGCGAATAGTTGAAAATAGGGGAAAGTGGAGGCTCTTCCATTCTTCCAGGAGCCTCAGCAGGACAAATGGAGGTAAATATAGCGTACAAAAACTATAACCGTCAGAAGGTTGCCTGTCACTTTATTCTATCAGTTATTCTTCCCTATATTGCTAAGAGACTATCAGACAGCGTAAACCGCCCAATCAGCAAATTTTTCATGAAAATTGAAGCCCTAGTTGAGGTATGTTAATATAGAAATCACGTCTATAATTGTTGTTCGTACCTCTTATTTACTTTAGAATTACTAAATTCCTCTAGGCTTTTTCAATCATCCATTATTTAAATTTTCTTCGTGTTGGTGGCTATAGTACCCTCTCTGAGTCTATATTAGATCTGTGTAATTGGAACAATCATTTACGCACAATAGGTAAGTTTACTTCGATAATCTTCACTAGCTCTTATTGGTAAAGTAGCTTGCAACTTCTTTAATTATAGCCGTCGTTTTATCTCTTAAATTATCGTAATTGTTGTTACGCTAACACCTTTCAACTATTGTTCCAATTAATTGCTCGAAGAAACGTAACTTAGAGCTTTTAACTATTCCTAGATACCACTTTTAAGGTAATTCAAATTATTATTTTGAAGTATTGCTTTTGAAATAGCAATATCGAATTTAGTAGACAATGGAAAGGGAAATGGTATTGCTATTCTTAAAAGGATGAGTATTTAACACTTTTCTAAGTCGTTAAAAGAAGTTATTTCTCTACGCACATTTATTCATGTGAAATAACCGTTCATAAACGTTGAAGAAATTATACAAAAATCTACTTGCCGTCCAACATTCAGTATATCTAGCGATAGGTACTCACGCAGTAGATTCTAATTATGAGCAACATAACATCACGGAACAAGTACCATATAATCATACTTAACACACTTCACCAAAAACATCTTTTCAGGAACAATTAACTATGAATCGCAAAATCGGGAACTACTCTGGCACGCCTTCCGGGACGCGCTTCTACTCATGTGGCCTGGTATAAACTTTATACACAAATTATGGGCTAATCGTAGTGGTCCAGTACGCGATACCACACGCGAACTGGAGTGTGGAATATGCGGTCGTGATGCAGTTATACCAATGCGTGCATCGAATTGTGACCATTTCACTTGCTACTGGTGTGTGGCATCTAGGTCTGACGGTGAGAATACTTGTGCAATTTGTGGGAAACAATCGAGTTCTCTGATTCCCTTAATGGGTAAAATCTTGGTGAAGAAAGAAGAAAAATATGTGGACAAATCGAGAGTAGAACCAGATGCCTGAAAGGGTTATAATTTTCAGTCATATGGTTATTATGAGTTCATAACTTCAGAATTTTAAAACATCTTATTTTACTTAGGTAGTTAATATTCATTAAACGTTATCTCAACATTACATGTAGATGACACAAATTACAAGAAAAATAGATGTGTTGAGAATAATACATGGAATAAAATATTTTTGGATATTGTCGTTAATTTCCAGTAATAGCCAGTACGTTAATGCTAGTTTGTTTTCACGAAGTATGCCCATATCACCTTAAAGCTCAGTTGTTCTGACTGTGCTTTATATTAAGAACTAGAGCTCTCACCTTTTAAAAATTGAGAAGTTTCGATTATAGATTTACTAGCTAACAAGCGAAGTCAGGTGTTTGTACTTCCGGGTCAATGCGTGAAAACAGTTACTTGTTTTATAAGTGTGATAGGGCTGTCTTTCTAATGACGTTCATTGATTATTATAACTACTCACGAGGATGTATAAATTTGAGCAGTACACATATAAGCAGAGTAATCATACCGTAATAGTGGTCCTAATGTTCATCTTTTCCTCCTGCTGCCATGGCGGATGTTGCTACCATATAAAGCAAACCCATTAGAACGGTGAGGATAATGAGATTAACGATGAGAATGATCGTGTTCTTGTCAAAATGTTGCTCTGCTGCCTCCACGATTGATTGCTTGCGGGAACTCACCATTGTATTCTGGAAGTCATACTATTCATGATGAAAGTGAGTTAATCACTATGGCTGATCCATGCATTCTATGTCGAAAAGCCTTATTTTCAAAAGTCCTTTGAATGTACATATTGAATATATTTACAAGAAGTGCCGCGTTTAAATTGAAACTTCTCTGTAAATAAAGAATTTGTGGTTGGTAACTAAGTAACAATTGGGAGCATGCACCTATGCTAGCTGGATTATATGGGTTTTATACAACTTGCAACATTTATTGGTATGAACACTGCTGCATTTAACTATACGTAAATATACTCGCCGATATACTAAGAAAAAACAAGGATAAATCCAAATAGCAGTGTGAAGGAGCTTCCGTGATCGAAGATATTGGATCAATGGCATCGCATGTGGCGGGAGGGGCGGGGACATCCCTGATAAACTATCACCAGGCGGCTGGCAGTCCTCAAACACATACTCAGGGGTTTTAAATTCTTTTCATGTCCACTTATAACAAACTGAAATAACCAGACGACCACTAGTTTATTTACAGCATATTTAAGTATCTTATTATGTCTCTCCTTATAAAATCAAATCAAATCTTATATTTTACTTGCATAAGAACTAAGCAATGTAATATATGATACCAAGAAATAGTAAATTCTAACTACGTGGTAACCCATTAATTCTATATTAAAGTACAAAGTAGAATGCTCTTCTGATCTTAGTAAAATTAATTATTTATAACAATATTGTTAGTTCTGTTTGGCATAACATTAGCATCAATGTTTATTTTAGAAGATAAAATTTGACAGATCAGAATTCGTCACATTTTCGAAACACCTATAGCTCCTCCACTGAACATATCCATTACAATACTCTATTAGAGCGTAAATGAGCAAAATGTAAAAATCACCTATATACCTTTAAATCCGCATTGGTTTGTAATGAGAAATAAATACGTATCGACATGGAAAAGGATTAATATATTCTACATGGCAGATTACTTTATGTCATACCAATACCAACCTTGGGCTGGCAAATTATAGGTAGTTACTGCACTTCTTTCCTATTTGTTCTTTGAGTAAAGAGGTAAAGCCATGTAGGATATAGGATAAAAGATGCATGTTCAAAGTGAATTACTTGAGAATAGTATAAATTGAAACTGCAAATGGCTATGAGAAATATAGCTAATACCTTATATTTCAAATTCTGCCTAACAAAGATCCTTAAGCCTATGTTCCTCCAACAATCGTTGAGCAGTTCCTCGAGGAATAGTGCCTACATCTTCACCTAATCGATATAATTTCTCTTGTATAATATCAGTTATGACTTTTCGCTTTCGCTTTTCACTGTAATTTTCTCTCCTCAGCACATCGGCACGAAGAACTATGGTGTCCACTGGATCTCCTATATGTATATTCACATTCTGAAATATTTTAGTACAGCTTCATTAAAGTATAAAGGCTCATAACATTTGAAATACTGCTTACATGACCGAATCGTGGGTAATATGGAGGCTGAACTGGCCAAACCCTTTGCATATCAGAACACCATATGGGTAAGACCACAGGTGCAACTTTAGAATCCATTATTAACCGGCCGATTCCCCACTTAAACCTAAAAAGAATAAGTTACGCAAAAATAATAACAAGAATACCTACGATAAATACAATAGTAACTCAGACCTCACCTAATAGGACTTTCAGTTACCCTTCCTTCAGGAAATATATGTACCCAACCATTCTGATTCAGTTTGTCTACGCAAAAATTCATTCCTTCTTGATATATACCAGCACCCCTTACACATGGAACACAGCGGCCAAGAGAAAAAATACTTAAATTCATAAATTTTAGAAGTGGAAAGTAATATGCATAATAATAATGATTTTTCTAGAAGACTAACTTCGTATGCCACTGCTTTGAAAAGCATATATTATGTGCAGCTAAAGTATAGCGGTGGCGATCAATATTCCTAATCATCTCACGTAAACTTAGCATAGCTGAAATATTAATTTTAAAATAATTAGATGGAAGCATAATGGTATTAAAGACCAGAGAGAATTGTAAGGAATATAACTTCAACTTCACAATTACTAAAGAACATCCACCTACTCCACATTAGAGGATCATCAATATTACTACGATGATTAGCAACAGTAATCAAAGGTCGGGACCTATCTTCCCATGCAGTCATAAATCGATCCTTGTTATGTACTATTATCTTGTTGACCCCTGATATTTTAACCAAAATTTATCAATAATATTATAACTGTTGTTAAGTAAATATATGGAACAAATAAATTACTTACCTCCAATAAATAAAAATTTAGATATTGAAGACACAAGTCCTATTGTAATATATGATTTTATTTTATATATTAATGAAGGTTTATCAGGAAAAGGCCATGGAAAACGAAATGCCTCGAGAGGTTTCGACTTATCAGCTTGGGTACCAGTCATTATTGTATATAGTTCAGAATATCTGCAATAATACGAATAAATTTAGTAAAATCATCTAACACTTTCAGTTATAATTTAATATGGGGCATAAACACTATAACTACTTAAATATATAACTGAATATAATCGTAACATAGCAAAATTGCATACTTGTATCCATTAATATAATAGAAATACCTCTAATATTCATGCTTTAAACAAAGGATATGTAAATAGTGGATATTTAGTATTATTAGGTTAGTAGCACCCAATAACTTCCAGCCAAACAACTGAAATATCTTAACACAAAAAAATTAACACTAATATAGGTTTATACTCTTCAGAAGCACATATTTAAATATTATTACTCCTTAAAAATATAAATAAAATGAAAACCTTTAGAACCACCCATTAATGGTATGCACTGACTCCACCTTTTCTATCCAACTTGAGTCATACGGAAAACAATTGGGTAGAACCTCCCCATTGGCAAAGAGCCAAGCTAGACTTAGACACGAAAGATAGGTCTACACTTCATTTCTATTTAGCTTCCACCTTTAATATTGCAGTTAATGACTGTAACTATGATAATGATTGTTATCTATCTAAAAATATAAAACCATATGAACTATTGCAAGAAATGAGATTTTAACACAAATTACTCACGACTAATATGTACAGCACTTCGGAACATGTTTTTATCCATTTCAAAATTACATATAAACAAAATAAAACAAAACAGTGTTTCAAAGCCTTGATAAATTAGGTCGTCTAAAATTTATTTGTAAAATTTCTTGTTGCTATCTGGTATTTAAGTAGGATTTGGTGACTGTATTTGATAGTAGTTCTAATAAACTATTAGTTGCATTATAACTTTTATCATTAACCCTTGAATTCATGCAAATGTCACACAGTTTAAAGCGACGGGCTCTGGTGAGATAGTTGGATATTTTAGTGTTAATTCGGAAATAGTTCGTTAAATTTTTTCGTATATAGGTTCTATTTTAATGACACCACCACCATTACCTCAAAGAGTTTCACCTCTAGCACCAGTACCCATCCGGAAGAAGATTACAACGCAAACACAAACAGATGCAAGGTGGACTGATCCTGAAGATATTGATAGTTCCATAGCTGAGTTTCGTAAGTCATATTAAAAATTAAAACTCTTACTTTCTGTTTAACAATCTCAGAATAAAGGATGACTAAGGTAACCGTATTATGTATATCCAATATTTTATCTTTTGAGACGCATGTTCAAGATCTACTTGAGGAAGAGATAAATGCAGCAAATGGTCAAGGCGTGGAATCCTGGACAAAACGTTGTGAAAGTGTACTACTAGTTTAGATATCGCTACTAATTTAAGAGACTATTTCAGGTTTGCGCCATCAAAATGCTGAATTAGAAGCATAAAGAACTCGATTGGCTCAAGTGAGGCTTCAGCTTGAGTTAAAACTAAAAGAAATCGAAGAAAATAACTCGAAAAGCATCAGTACTTCTAAGCCAACCGTTTTATGAAGATTTCTAGATTCCGTATAGACAGACATTAATAGACCAGTATCTCCAGATAATCCAGTGTTTTTACTTCGTAAACGGAAATTAGATAATAGGGTGAAATGTATTAATGTGTAGTCTTTCCTGCTAATTATCTAGTCTTCTTGGCACTGTTATGGTTTTCGTTAGACGTTTTAGGGATACCTATCGGGCATGAAAAATCACTTTTCTGTTGCATAATTTGTTGGTTGGGTTATCATGTTTTATGTAGTGCGCAATTAACTACACTTAGTTATAGTTAAATTAGATGTTTGATATTATATAACCTTCGGGACAGTTATTTTCTATTTTCCAAATGTAATCTAATATTCCTAGTAATTTATTTCTATAGTAATTCATTCGCTTAGACAAATCCATAGGAAACTTACGTTTATTTAATAGTTGATCATCACTAGGGATTTGAACAATTAGGAAGTCATAATTAGGAATTTAGTATGATGAGTAGGATTGCTCGTTTTATAATTAGGAAACGCGAGCCTAATCTGGTACCAGAAGATCCATTTCAATCGTTCAGTATAGGCTTAGGCCAAGTGCGAGCAGCTGTAGCTGTCGATGGGTTTGTAATTTTCTATGGTATTATTATTGCGAGTTTATTATTCTTATAATTAGGGATTTTTTAGAACTGAAAACAATGTAGTACGTGGAGTTTTCAACAATTCCCCGGATTTTATCCATGCTGAGCAAATTGGTTAGGGTGAGAGAGTTCCTGGACCTATATCACCATCGCAATTACCAGAGATGAAGGCTATTCTTCAATATCCTAATAGAGCATTTCGTTCACACCTTGTTCCTGGGGAATACTTCGCTAAATATGAAATATTGAAATATTTTTAGATAACTTAACTGCAAAGTAATCTGAGTTTATCAATTCCTTTCAGATCTATGACCCAATATTTGGGTCCATTTTCCGAGCTACCGGGCGCTTTTAATCTTCCAGCAGGAGATAGCTACGTTATTTTTCAGATGAAACTTTATATAAAGTGTTGATCGACTAATTAGTTAGAATTTTAGCGTATGGAACGCCTACCAGAAAGTGGAAGGTCTATTTTCCGTCACCTCATCCAGCTAGATCTCTGATATTTGTATCGTCTTTCTCTAGTTTTAGCTGCTACTTCAATGTACTAACTTCTCAACGTGGTCCGCTTCTATTGTGCTAATAATATTGTATATCTGACGTGTTTATTTATTATGGGCATTCATTCATAACTATTATATTTGATGCTAAGTGGCTTATCCACAAGTGGCGTAAGTTCTGAATAACATGTCAATGTACAAATAGAGCCCAAGTGTTATTTTTTGACCACTGATTCCAATGGTGATTTCAGTCCAAGAATAGCTCTAATATGTTTTGCGTATTTTTTCGTAGATCCACAGTCTCCTCCTAAAATTAGAAAGGCAAAATAGGTTAGAATTTATAAAAATAGCTCTCGGTCAGCTTATTGTGTTCCTATAGGTCTCCCACATATCTTCAGATTGCGCCATCATAGGATGTTTTTTAATGTCCTCCTGCTTCGCGTCTACGCCCAACGATTTGAGGGGTGTTTTCTAATCAGATATAAAGGTTACTGAACTAGTATTTCAAGTAAGTAAAGAGAAGAAGAATTACTAAATACTAACTAGTTCATCATGCTGGATAGCTTTGCTAATAGTGTTTAATAAGTTTATGTGGCTCTTGGATTGTCGAAACTCCACTCGAAGATTATCCTCAGGACTTTTAAGGCTCCCCCATGATTTCACCTTCCAAAACTGTACACATGCAACTATTTGTCTTTAAATAAGATTTGTTAACTCATATTTGATTCGTGATCAAGAGAAGATATTATGCGTATTCCAAGTTGTTTTCGAGTGTAACATCTGCAAAGAACGAACCTTATTTGTAAAATTAACTAAGGAACTATTATGCCAAAAGGTACTTTTTAAAATAATTAAATTCTGCCACTATTAACCTATCAGAATATATTTGATGCTTCATTAAACCGACTTCCAGAGAGACGCATAATCTTTTCTTTTGATCTAGACGAGTCGGAGAGAAGCAACATCTACCTGGAGACTAAGGTGTTGCATAAGTATATATTAGAACATTCAATTCGACAATTCCTTGGACAATAGAATGACCAGTTATTGTTTCTGTGTGAATCTGCTCCCGAAGTTTACGCTTTGGAATCACAAACATTTTATTGAAAGGTTCACCTTTTAATTTATGCTGATTAAAATTGGTTAATCTTCATTGTTTAGTTAAGTAAATGCTCGGAAAATTAATTTTTGGAATCAAAATGTTGGTGCAGGGTAATAGAAGATATGGTGGAGCGATTTATTTAAGGAACCACTTTGAAACTCATTTTCCACATAGGTAACATATCCGCTAACAACAAAAGCGTCTTTACTCCTGTGTATTGCAGAAGTCTGTCAACTGTGGTTAACTTGTTCTCGTCACACAAATTGCAAAACGTAAAGACGAGTTTATTGCTGGTGATATTTCCCTCTCTGAAGAAGTTCAACTGATCACACAATTTGGATGCCATGTTTACCTGAAAGTCATACAATTCTGGTAAACTACCCAGTTAGAAGAATACGAATCAGTAGTGGACAGACCTGAATCAACCATATAAAATCAGAATTGCAACAGGAGAAAATCCATATAAAATCGGAACTGCTGATGATTTTACAAGTGTGTTAGTTGATGATAAAATTTATGCTGTCCAGATGCTGTGATGGCGAAACATAACGGGAATCGAATAATGAAGTAGTTTTATTCTAACTGTGAATCACTCCGTGTATAATCAGGGGTTCAATCCACTGCTGAGTCAGATGCTGTCCACCACTTTCGATTAGGCACTTCATATCCTTTGAAAGCAGCTTCAAACGACGCATCTCTGGAGATCCCATCGTTGTTTGAAGAAGCTTGCCAATGGAGCAGTTTTTACTTCGTTGAAATGTTCAGAAACTCGATTTGCATAGTCATAC
>JAJAVP010000322.1:59759-70229 GCA_020740425.3 Heterorhabditis indica
AAAAAGCGTCTTTGCTTCTGTGTATTGCAGAAGTCTGTCAACTGTGGCTAACTTGTTCTCGTCACACAAATTGCAAAACGTAAAGACAAGTTCATTGCTGGTGATATTTCTCTCTTTGAAGAAGTGCAACTGATCACACAATTCGAATGTCATATTTACCTGAAACTCGTATAATTCTGGTAAAATACCCAGTTAGAAGAATANAAAAGTTATGCCGTCCAGATGCTGTAATGGCGAAACATAACGGAATCGAATAGTGCAGTATTTTGTTCAAACTGTGGATCACCCCGTGCATAATCAGGCGTTCAATCCGCTGCTGAGTTAGATGCGGTCCACCACTTTCGACTAGGCACTTCATATCCTTTGAGACCAGCTTCAAACGACGCATCTCTGATCTAGGGTAGCAACAAACTTCTTCGAACGGTTACCTCGTCAAAAATGAAGCAACTTTACAAGTCTTTGAGCTAAACGTATCAGTATGTACCTGATTTAGAATTTTTACTCGGAGATGAGATGAAAGATCGAAGAAATCCTTTCTTCTAAGTCCCTCAATTAAAAATTCCATTTCCTTCGAGACTAGTTTTAATTCATGAAGTTGAGAAGCGTTTAACTGACATAATATGAATCTATAAAGTGGCGTGCAAATTTTAAACTANCTAGAGAGAGGTGGGAGAAATGGGTGACCTGAAGCACCAAAATTGAGTAGTTTATATAACGATGTCTTAGCAAAGTCTCATGTGATTCTAAACACTGTGAAACAATAGCAGTGTAACTAGCATTTGTAGGATCTTTGCCATCACTTTCTTTCGTCAGTGCGATGGCGGCTAGTTGACGTGATATTATCTCTTCTTCGAACTGAGCGAATTGGCCAGAATCCATCTCACAGTCTCACTAAACCTTCAGTGAAAACAGTTGTACTATAAATTTTAATTTTTGAAAGGTGGGATAGGCTAGATAACAAAATAGGCTGTTCTGTAGTTGCTGTACTCTTACATTACTTTTTTCTTGCAACATTCTGCTGGGTGATATTAGAAGGGCGTCAGCTCTACATGATGCTAATACAAGTAAACGCTTACTAGTTTTCAAAAATTCGATTTTTATATAATAAATATATCATTTGACTAATTATTTATCTATTCTTTCAAACACAAGTTATAATTACCTAGTTTTTCTTTAAGGTTTTTGAACCTGACCAATCACGAATTTTTCTATACTATATCTTCTCTTACGGATTACCCGCTGTTGTCGTTGTTGTTTCAGCTGGTTCTGCGTGGTCTAACTATGGAACCGATCATTAGTTAGTTGATTGTTTTTCATGAGAAGATTACCTACTTAAAAGGATAAAGGTCAACAACCTGTCTATGAAGCTGTGGATGGTAAACCCGTAAGTAACCAGGATAGAGACAACTAATAGTGGTTAGCATATAATTGACTTGATACACACATATTTATATCTCTTACCATCAACCTCAGTCGTGGTTTGAAATACTAAATTATTTAGCAAAAATGTGTCTTAATGTCATAATCATTTAGGTAAACGTTTTTTTTTGCCCATTGCTCTTAAGGCGGTTCTATCTGTCACGAGTCGAGACAGAACCAGCAGTGAAAGAATTATTGGTTGGCTCAAGATAAAACTAGCCTCAAATATAAATACAAATTACTATCAGTAATATACAGCTCTTTATTTGTCACAGTTTATTAAATTTTACTTTTCCTATTTTTTTCAAAAGCAACAAATACTAATGAAAAATTTGAAATATCTTATATGGTACTTTTATACTCACACCCCTTTTCAGTATATATTTATTATGTATTATTTTTGTCTAATTTTGTTTTTTACAAATTTAGTTAACTTTAAATGAGTGCCATATAGAATTTTCCAAAAGTGATGAAAATAAAATGAAATGAGTATTTCATAGATCCACATATAATATAAATATAATCATCAGGATTCAGCAACGCTCCTTTGTCTTTTGGGAATTACGTGGATATTTGGTTACTTCACAGCAGTTAAAGGAAGCGGAGGAACTATTTTTGTNATACTTGTCTTTTTATCTCAAATACTCACCTAGGGTCTGTTCATATTTGTTCTTCATGTCGTGCTTAACGAGAAAGTGCGACTGTCACTAGTCCGCTGGTTACGTAGCGGTATATGTTGCCTCTCTGACATGAGCAGCAGTGGCAACAGCAGGTACGTACCTTTCTGCTTTAATTGAAATAATTTGCAAACAAATTCTCATCTAATATCTTTGTTCATAAGAAGGTTTATATTAAACAGGAATGAGTCATTTCTGATATTCACTTTCAACTTTTGAGTTGATTGGATTGAATATTATTTGTTGAGATCGTATATTAGCAGTAAACACCGTAACTTAAACATGATCAAAGCAAATTACAATAGTGCTAGTAACCCTAGTACGGCCAGTACAGACGATAAGGAAAAACACCTCACATCCACCAGTGAGTATTATCAGCCATCCTCGATTTGTTAAGATTATACATTTATTAACATTAAGATAATTATTTTACTATTCACATAGGCAAAACAAACGAGTGGCTTCAACGAATATCTTTTATGCAAAATTCGAGTAAAAATCTTCGACAAGTCATACANGATGACTCAATTACCACCAACAGACCTGCTATAACTGACCGAATTAATAATTCATCAGATCCACGGTAAGAAGAAGTAGTCAAAGAAGAAAGAAGCAGCATAAATCAATCATTTTAGGAGTATTTGGGTGGTGAACAATACAGATCCCATAGAGAAAAATGCCCTAGTAAAGCGAAAAAAGTTTCCTCTCGAAGATACCAAAAGAGAAAGGCGAACGATAAAGAGGTCGTTCAACAACAATGATGAAACTGAACCAGGAATTGACGAAGTTATAGTAGAAAGATTTTAACCGAGATCACATATTATTAGCATTTAGCAATCATCTCAGGACTCTAGAGGCATAACCAGGTTGCTTGTTTAAACAATAATGTAAAAATTGCTACTTAAGAATACTCTTTACTACAACTAAACTGATTGCAATTAATAATTTATTTATTTACAAATATCTCTATTCATAAGAAATACCAATTTATTCCGCATTTTCTAAATGAATAATCAACTAATTAAACTCAGAAAGTAAATTGAAACATCGTGCTCCAGTACAACAAAAGTAAGAAATACTTTTAAACAGTTATAAACCAGGCACAGTACGCTGCATAAATATCATCAAAAGATGCGTTTTATGTCCACAAAGTCTCCTATTATAATTTTTTAGTTTTTCGATAATAATTTGGTTAAAACCCCATATTTTTGATTCCTGTTTGCAGAAGTACTTTTATGGGTTCGAAATCTACATTATCGATGGTTTACAGTGGTATTTCGAAAAAGCCGCAGATAGGATAGGGTATTAAAACTTTTTTTACATGAACCGAAGAATTTGCTCATCCTCGAAGTTGTAAAGACTGGTAACTTTTCTTGGTCATGTACAAGCAACATGTTCAACTGCTAAAAACTATTCTTTACGAATTGCGCTGAAAAATTCGTCTAAAGATGCACCTGCCCAATCCGGCGCACCACGGAAGCACCGTTTTATACCTCATATCCGACAAATGTGGGGCAGGCTTGGTCTCCAATCCTTTATGTCAATTACCAAACGTATTTCTCTCATCTTCAAACTTTATTTGGTTATTTTCCAAATACACTTTACTCAATTTGTCTTCCGATCCGATTCCTTCAAGGACCGCATCTCTTTTAAGTTTGCAGTCATGGATGCGTATTGGCCACCTAGCTGGTCTCTGGGTGACACAGTGTGATGTCAATGAGCTTAGAACTTCGAAACTTCCAAAAACATCAATCAAATGCCAAAAGGATTACATNTTCAGTAAAATAAGCACCTTCAGAATCTACAAACCTTTCCCAACGAGACACACAAATTCTAGATCTCTATTGTATTCCCCACTTCCACATTGAGGGAACACGCAACTTTATGCTAATTTGTCTCACGTCACTAAGTGAGGGTGTTCTAATCTCTCTTATGTCGTTATAGTTCTTAATATGATAAGAGTTTTTTTCTTAATATGAGTCATAGAATTGGCATTCACTTCAATCTTCCACGTCCATTGTATTCTAAAGAAGGGATCTAAGTGACTATCAATTTCATGTTCCCACCGTCCCGTATTCTTCCGGAAATCTCTACGCTTTCGTCTTGATTTTGGTTTGGATAAACGAAGGCATAGGTGCTGTTTCTGTAGAATAAGGTGAATTACTAAGAGTGCTGTCACGAAATTCACATCTACTTACTCGTTCTTTTAAGCCTTCCAAACAGAAATTCTCGGTACAGATCATTGAAATAAATTAGACACAGAGTTGCTAAAATTCCATAGCTGGACAGCAGCATCATAATTGCGTTGTTGAGAATCTGAAGACCCAGACGCCTGTCGAAAGAGCGAATAGTGATGAATACTAAGGGAATAAACAGAAACAAGAAAGGCACTGTAACCTGAAAATTTCTATAACTACGAAAATATCTCTAAAATGTCCTGTAGTTTATAATGGCCAAATATACCTGCCATATCAGGGAAATGAAGAACTTTCGCTGCATTTTTCGAGTTCGCGTTGAGAGATTTGTAGATTCTTTCCACAAAACGTAGAAGATGTGACAAATAAAACACAGAATTAGCGAATCTAAATAATCGTCTTTAGGAATAATTCAAAGTAACTTAGAAAACTATTACCTAACAAAATGAAGGCGGTTATGAAAATTAAGAAGACAATTGATAATTGAGAGGTGGAAGGCGTATAATAGACATTCGGGATTTTCAGTAGTTCCACTATCCAAGGATTCTTCTGTAAACAACTGGATGTTGNATCGCTTTCTTTCGTCAGTGCGATGGCGGCTAGTTGACGTGATATTATCTCTTCTTCGAAGTGGGCGAATTGAGCAGGATCCATCTCACAGTCTCACTAAACCTTCGGTGAGAACAGTTGTACTATAAATTTTAATTTTTGAAAGGTGGGATAGGCCAGATAACAAAGTAGGCTGTTCTGTAGTTGCTGTACTCTTACATTACTTTTCCTTGCAACATTCTGCTGGGTGATATTAGAAGGGCATCAGCTCTACATGATGCTGATACAAGTAAACGCTTACTAGTTTTCAAAAATTCGATTTTTATATAATAAATATATCATTTTTATTAATTATTTATTTAGTCGTTCAAACACAAGTTGTAATTATCTAGTTTTTCCTTAAGGTTTTTGAACCTGACCAATCACGGATTTTCCTGTACTATATCCTCTCTTACGGATTACCCACTGCGGCCATCGTTGTTTCAGCTGGTTCTGCGTGGTCTAACTATGGAACCGATCATTAGTTAGTTGATTGTTTTCATGAGCAGATTAGGATGAATTTTCCTATTTCCAGTTGTTGGACAGATACTTCGACACCTACCATTTGGGCATTCATTGGTCCTATCTCTGTTGTAATAGCGGTTAGCTTATAATTGGCTTGATACGCACATATTTATATCTCTTACCATCAACCTCAGTCGTGGTTTGAAATACTAAATTATTTGACAAAAATGTCTCTTAATGTCATAATCATTTAGGTAAACGTTCTTTTTTTGCTCATTGCTCTTAAGATGGTTCTATCTGTTACGAGTCGAGACAGAACCAGCAGTGAAAGAATTATCGGTTGGCTCAAGGTAAAACTAGCCTCAAATATAAATACAAATTACTATCAGTAATATGCAGCTCTTTATTTGTCACAGTTTATTAAATTCTACTTTTCCTATTTTTTCCAAATCGTTGTTTATGATTACTTTTTAAACTTTATAGAATATACCATGAAAATATGAGTGTGGGGAAAAGTCATATATAAATAATACNAAAATGAAATGAGTATTCCATAGATCCACATATAATATAAATATAATCATCAGGGTTCAGCAACGCTCCTTTGTCTTTTGGGAATTATGCGGATATTTGGTTGCCTCACAGCAGTTAAAAGGAAGGGAGGGACTATTTTCGTTTGGATATTCACTTTGCTGAATTGTATGCAAGTATGTTAAATTCGGAAATGTACTAATACACTCATCTTTATCTTATTAATTAATNTCGTTGTTTATGATTACTTTTTAAACTTTATAGAATATACCATGAAAATATGAGTGTGGGGAAAAGTCATATATAAATAATACTATTGTTTTTGTCTAATTTTGTTTTTTACAAATCTAGTTAACTTTAAATGAGTGCCATATAGAATTTTCCGAAAGTGGTGAAAATAAAATGAAATGAGTATTCCATAGATCCACATATAATATAAATATAATCATCAGGGTTCAGCAACGCTCCTTTGTCTTTTGNCTTTGCTGAATTGTATGCAAGTATGTTAAATTCGGAAATGTACTAATACACTCATCTTTATCTTATTAATTAATTTTTTTAAATTGACACTTGTCTTTTTAGCTCAAATACTCACCTAGGGTCTGTTCATATTTGTTCCCCATGTCGTGCTTAACGAGAAAGTGCGACTGTCAGTAGTCCGCGGTTACGTAGCGGTATGTTGCCTCTCTGACATGAGCAGCAGTGACAACAGCAGGTACGTACCTTTCTGCTTTAATTGAAATAATTTGCGAACAAATTCTCATCTAATACTTTTGTTCATAAGGAGGTTTGTATTAAACAGGAATGAATCATTTCTGATATTCACCTTCAACTTTGGAGTTGATTGAATTGAATATTATTTGTTGAGATCGTATATTAGCAGTAAACACCGTATCTTAAACATGACCAAAGCAAATTACAATAGTGCTAGTAACCCTAGTACAGACGATAAGGAAAAACACCTCACATCCACCAGTGAGTATTCTCAGCCATCCTCGGTTTATTAAGATCATACATTTATTAACATTAAGATATTTATTCTACTATTCACATAGGCAAAACAAACGAGTGGCTTCAACGAATATCTTTTATGCAAAATTCGAGTAAAAATCTTCGACAAGTCATACAATACCAGATGACTCAATTGCCACCAACAGACCTGCTATAACTGACCGAATTAATAATTCGTCAGATCCACGGTAAGAAGAAGTAGTCAAAGAAAAAAGAAGCAGCATAAATCAATCATTTTAGGAGTATTCGAGTGGTGAACAATACAGATCCCATGGAGAAACATGCCCCAGTAAAGCGAGAAAAGTTTCCTCTCGGAGCTACCAAAAGAGAAAGGCGAACGACAAAGAGGTCGTTCAACAACAATGATGAAACTGAACCAGGAGTTGACGAAGTTATAGTAGAAGAATTTTAACCGAGATCGCATATTATTAGCGTTTAGCAATCATCTCAGGACTCTAAAGGCGTAATCAGATTGCTTGTTTAAACAATAATGTAAAAATTACTACTTAAGAATACTCTTTACTACAACTAAACTGGTTGCAATTAACAATTTGTTTATTTATAAATAGCTCTATTCAAAAGAAATACCAATTTATTCCGCATTTTCTAAGTGAATAAACAACTAATTAAACTCAGAAAGTAAATTGAAACATCGGGATCCAGTACAACAAAAGGCAGAAATACTTTTAAACAGTTATGGACCAGGCACAGTACGGTGCATAAATATCATCAAAAGATGCGTTTTATGTCCACAACGTCCCTATTATAATTTTTTTAGTTTTTCGATAATAATTTGGTTAAAACCCCATATTTCTGATTTCTGTTTGCAGAAGTACTTTTATGGGTTCGAAATCTACATTACCGATGGTTTATAGTGGTATTTCGAAAAAGCCGTAGATAGGATACGGTATATTTTGAAAAAAATGTACTTGGCTTCTTAAACGAGCAGGAGCTTCAATATTTCTGACCACTGAAAAGAACCAGTACATGTTCCAACACGTTCAACTACTGAAAACTATTCTTTACGAATTGCGCTGAAAAATTCGTCTAAAGATGCATCTGCCCAATCCGGCGCACCACGGAAGCACCGTTTCATACCTCATATCTGACAAATGTGGGGCAGGCTTGGTATGCAATCCTTTATGTCAATTACCAAACGCATTTCTCTCATCTTCAAACTTTATTTGGTTATTTTCCAAATACTCTTTACTCAAGTTGTCTTCCGACCCGATCCCTTCAACGACCGCATCTCTTTTAAGTTTGCAGTCATGGATGCGTATTGGCCACCTAGTTGGTCTCTGGGTGACACAGTGTGATGTCAATGAGCTTAGAACTTCGAAACTTCCAAAAACATCAATCAAATGCCAAAAGGATTACATACAGACCAGTTAACTTCCATCCAATAACACCACAGCGACGGGGGAAGCAAAACGCTTAAGTTGTCGCTTGGCATGCCTCCACCGCTCTCCAGATTAAAAAACATAATTTATGAAGTAAACGGAAATCTGCGTACACTTTTTTACCCTCAAAATTAAACAATTGTAGAAATTTTCAGAAAACACTTTATTCAGTAAAATAAGCACCTTCAGAATCTACAAACCTTTCCCAACGAGACACACAAATTCTAGATCTCTATTGTATTCCCCACTTCCATATTGAGAAAAGACTCAACTTTATGCTTCTCGTCGCCAAGCGAGGGTCTTCTAATCTCTCTTAAGTCGTTATAGTTCTTAATATGATAAGAGTTTTTTTCTTAATATGGGTCACGGGATTGGAATTCACTTTAATCTTTCACATCCACTGTATTCTACAGAAAGAATCTAAGTATTTCTCAGATTCATGTTCCCACCGTCCCAAATTCTCCAGGGAATCTCTATGTATTCGTCTTCATTTCGGTTGGACANGAATTGGCACAATTATCGCGTCTACTTACTCTTCCTTTTAAGTCTTCCGTAGAGATATTTTCGGTACGGTTCATTGAAATAAATTAGGGACAGAGTTGCCAAAATTCCATAACAGGGCATCATTATCGTAATTACGTTGTTAAGAATCCGGAGAGCCAGACGCTGGTCGGAAATGCGAATGGAGTTATAAACTACTGGAATAATTAGAAACAGTAGAGGCACAGAAACCTGAAATTCCTGCTACGAAATATGTTTTTTTGAGTAATTCGATGTGCAAAAAGAAACCTGCCACATCAGGGAAATGAAGAACTTTCGTTGCAATTTTCGAGTATAAATCGAAAGATGCTCAGATTGCTTCTGCAGAACATAGAGGACGCGAAAAACTAAAGTTGAGATGGTCAGACCTAAAAATCCAATTTAGGAGGAATAGAAGAAAGCCCTGAAACAAGAGGACCTGAATGGCCCCAAATATTCCCACCAATGAAAAGGGCCATAATTAACATACTGACGTTGTGGACCTGCATACTCCGAGAAATAGGGATATAGCAGAGATTTGAGAATGTCAGTAGCTCCACCGCCCTCGGATCATACTGGAAACAACGGATGCTAGCAACTCATAATATTGTCAAGTCAGCAGGATTTCCAGAAGCTTACTTTTTCCAGTATTCTTCTCCACTGAGAGTGGTCGACATAAGACAGTCCATAGCTAATATTAGTAGATACACCGAAAATGAAGAACGGGGGAAGAATGCAGGAAAAGTACTGTATGCGAGTTAGTTTGTTCTTGACGGTACACTGGTGACGGTACAGAAATAGGTCCACTATTGAAATACTCAAACCACCCAGGAGATTGAAGAGTATGCACTGAAAGGTGTTCTTCAGTAAGAATTCCGTTATCTTATTCCACTAGAACCTACTTTGAAACATACATTACATATGAAAGTTGAGAGGCCAAAGTTTGTGACGAGAAATCCGTGTCCTGTCAAAGCCGTTACAGGGAAAAAATATATTGGTTGGAAAAGAAAGTTGAAAAAAATGTCGATAACAAAAGCTAAAATCTAAAAATGGTTCATTTCAGGCCGAAGAAATTCCCGTAGCTTTACTCTTTACACATAACTTTTTAAGAAGTAGGTAAAAGTACTAAAAATTTAATATACTACAAATGTGAAGTGAAAACCTGGTAGTGGAGGAGATGCCAGCGGTACGTCTTCATTTCGGAGCTTGACTTGAATATGATTAGGTACACTGCCAATCCGTTGAGAATGAAGCAGATAGGTGTGTTAAACTTGTAGAACAACAGCATAAAGTCGTTGTGGTCATCGTAGAGAGCTTCCATCTCCTCCAGTGGAGTGATTTTACTCAAAGTCTTATCCAGTGAAGGGGAAAGCGTCTGTCATTTAATGAATACATATTTCTTCGCATGTACAATAACAATTTCAACAATAGGAAGGACTAAATTCAATAATATGGTACAAATAATGAGTTTAGTCAACTACAAAGTCGGAAAGTGTTAATTTAAAAAATACAAAGATTAGTCACTCTCCAGTGATTACAATGGTCAGGCTTTTTGACCTAGGCTACTCCTCTTGGAGGAATGCAGAACTCGACCCTCTTCGACGACCACACCGACTTGCTGCTGTTGACCTACAATATTAGCACACCTATCTGCGTCTTCCTCAA
>JAJAVP010000323.1:0-23011 GCA_020740425.3 Heterorhabditis indica
CTGTTCTAAAAGAATGCTCCCGGTGAGGCTCGAACTCACGACCTTCAGATTATGAGACTGACGCGCTGCCGACTGCGCTACGGAAGCCCTCTTCTTTAGATCTAGTAATTCTTTTTATTTGCGGCAACAATTTAGATCTAAAATCTGTTTACCATGAAGTTTGTGTCATAAATATATTATATTTTTTTAATCCTTCTCTTTCAAAACTAGCCGTTTTATAGTTTCCTTTTTGTTTGTTTTCTTCTTATTCATTAATACTTTTAATTTTTTTACCTTGTAATTGTTTAAGCTGTTTTTATGTTGTGGATCTTTGTTGTTTGCTGTTTGTGCCCATTTTATTAGGCTGTTTTTTTAAAGTAACGAAAGTGTCTATCGAACAATCTAATTTCCATTCCTGAGTTGCCTTTATAAGAGATTGTTTTTAACTTCTTTTTGTATGGATTTTACCCAACTTATTTAAATAGGCCGTTAATACTTTTTTCACTAATCCTTCGTTCTTTAATGTCATATAATCAATGTTACTCTAATAAGGATTTTCATTTTAAGCAAATTGAACTCAAGGGAACCAAACTGCTTACATTTACACATTATGGTATATTTGCCGTTATGAAAGGTTTTAACTTATAATTAATGCATTTCGCTTCTTGGAGCCGTTTGTTAAATGTGTGTTAACTTAATAGTTTATTACCAAATTAGAATTGCAGTTTGAACGCGCCTTGAGCCTATGATGTAGTTATTCTAATCTCTGGGTATATAAACTCGGTTAGCCAAGTTGGATTCCACTTTACATTTCTAACAAATACATCTAGGCGTCACTTTTAATTTATGTTATGTAGTGAAACTATATATATTATTTATTTATTCATGGAGATTATGTTTCTTTTTTTTTGTTCCAGGTTAAGTACTGTTTGTAAATAATTACACAGGAAAAATGCATTGTCTCTTTCTCAAATCATAATATTTCTCTTGAAAAATTTCAGATCGGTTCGCTCTGTCTAACACGTTATTTGCAGTTTAAGTAACTGTTTACTCCATAATGGTAAGTGCCACTGATGTTTTTATTGAGTATAGCTGTTGGGTAAATCATTTCAGATTTCCACAAGAAAGTCTGGTCTCTCAACTAACGAAGAAGTGTCCTTAAAAAGAACAAATGGAGACTGCAATCAGGGAACTAATCAAAATCTACTTAACCATTCGGTCACTTAATTTTTAGTAAATCTTGGATTTTTTTTGACCCATAAAAGCGACAATTTCCATATGGCTTTCTATCGATCATAGTTTCATTAAAATCACCATTTATTTAAGGATCAATTGGCTTCTTCTGGGAGTGATCAAAGAAAGTATCCACTTTTACCGTCTCCTCCTGTTTACGAAACTATTCCAAATGAAACTGCAAATGTTGACTTACCTAGCCAAGAGTATCTCGACCAACTAATAAAAGATAGAAGTGAACTACATTCACTGAACTCGTCAAACTCTCATTTCAAACATCTTAATAAGCTTATTGATAGGGGTATGTTTTTAAATGTAGTGCGCTTTCTAGGAAATTACTTATTTTTTATTGCAAGATGTGTAACTTACTGAATAATAGAACGAAAAAATATATTCAGTGAATGATTAAATAATTTGTCAGAAATCAATCGTGTAATCTCGATGATGTCGGATCATCTACGAACTGAGAACTCTTCTTCAGAAGAATGCTTTCAAGAAAAGATTGTCCTTTCCGAAATGATATTGATTCCAGTTGAAGATTTTCCAAGAGTGAGCTAAATTTTATACATTTACCGTTCTTAATGAATTTATATATCAAACCAGTTAGTTCTATAATTTATCTTTGCCCTTGCTTCTCTCACCATTTTTATATTCCATTAATTTCACTGTAATCTCGCCTGCTAATAATTGATCTTTGTCTGTTTTTCGATTTTCTTTTGTTCTTGTTTCTTTTTACTATGATTTTGTAGTATACTTATTTTGTTCTTAGTAAATATGCCTCTTTAATAGATATAACAATTTGTAAAAAAACCTATACATCATTCCTAGCAGTATTTTTGGCTAATCTATATATATTCCCAGCATTTTTTCTAGTAAAATGTTACTATATATATATTTTTTTGTATTGATCTTCTTTTTAGTACAATTTTGTTGGCCGTATTCTCGGACCACGTGGAATGACAGCCAAGCAACTAGAAGAAGAAACAGGGTGTAAAATTATGGTCCGCGGTCGAGGATCTAGTAGAATGGTTTATTTATGTTATATATAAAATTACTAGGAATGAAATGACTTTAAAATAGTATCAGAATGGAAGCCGTCGAGATCGCAGTAATGACCTAGAACCACTTCACGTTCTAATACAATGTGAAGATTTCAAGAACCGTGCTCAATCAAAAATGAAGAATGCCATTCATGCGATTAACGAATTATTGAATCCTCCAGTAAGTTTACTCTAAAGTAATTATGAATACGTATATTTAATATTTCCTGTTTTAATTGGACAATAAGTTCTATAAACGTAGGAACATCTATAGTATCCAAAGAAGTTATTATTTTAAGTGGAGTTACAAAACAATCGGAATGTTTACGCAACGTTAAGATTTATTACCTTCGATTTTAAGTGAAAAAGACATAAACTATGATAGTTTCAAATTTTGTTTAGCGTCCCTAGTTGAAATTTATATAATGTTAATATAAAACTGAGTAGAAACTATTGTAAAAATATGTATACTAAAGGTTTTAATACTTATCACATTTTCTGTAGCCTGAAGGAAAAGATGAATTGAAACGCAAACAACTCATTGAACTATCCATTATAAACGGCACTTATCGCCCTACATCTGCTACCAAGGTTGCTCTGCGTGAGTTTAAATGTGGTCTTCATTTTAATTTGGCAAAATCTATATCTAATATAGAGTCTCCTCGCCCATCATCAGTAGCTCATTTGCCATCACTTCTGGATGAATCACCGTACACAGAAACTGCACGAATTCTTTCTTCTCTTGTAGATCCCTCTAACAAAATAATAGCTCCTAGAAGTCATTCAAAGAAAACGTAGGGTTTTATTCTGATTTTTTCTCCCTAATGAATTAGTAACCACATACTCTATTAATCTTGCTTTAAAGGGATTCAACTGATGATACATATGGCTCAGTAGCACAACTGCTCTCTATCCTTAACCCAACTCAACAAGCGATGAATATAAATCCTACATTGGCTGCTGAGTATTACAAGAATCTTTTTTCGTGAGCTTTTACTTCTCCTTTTCCTTATTACATTACTCTCCTTATGTATCTTCTGGATATAATTTTAAGTATTAATTCTAGATTCTCACTATCGGATCCTTCAGTCATCTCAGCAATTATGTGTGCCAATCATTCGATAGATCCGTACGGTCTCTCAAATTCATCAAGCAGCAATACTGTTCACCTTGATCATAGTCCTCATACCACAGGTGGTCCAATACCACAGGCCAATTTACATCAGTACTTAACTGCTGCAGCCATACTTAATTCAATACCTTACATCCACGATGGATCAGGCGATGCTCCCAAGGTTAAACGCTAATCAATACATACATTTTTAGCATGCATTAAACTTTGTTATCTCATGACTATGTCCCACTAATCCTTATAAAATAATATATGGGGATTTTTTCTTCACATTTTTTGTTATTTTTGGCAATTCTGTTTTCGTTACTTAGGTAATTTTGATGGTAACAAAGTTTCTTTCAGTTGTTGCTTCAAAAGAAGGCATTTTCATGACATTCAAACACATAGTTATAACAGCAAAATAAGTAGACATAACATGCACAAATATAATTCGTTAAGTGAATTAGTACTATTATCAAATATCAAAAAACTGTAATTGTGAAATAACTGAACAGCAAAGTAATTCTCTAAAATATTAAAACCAACCATGACTAGCGTCTTATCTACAAAACTATACATTAATGAAGTTAGGTATAGAGAAAATATCTAGTTATATGACTAATTACGAACATAATTCGCTATGCGGCTTGCCATTTTAAATAATTATGGTGAATGAAACTTGTGTGTTTTAAGTGTGCGCTGGTGGACATGTCTTGCGTCAATCGTGAACTGGGGATTAGTGCTCGTGTTTCTTACCATGATTTCATTTAAATCATTCTTTATTTACTATATCAAGCGTACATTATATGCTGATGTCTATACTGGATTTCTATGCTTATTTATGTAGTAAATTATGCAACCACCATATGGTGTCAGTCAGGGATAATCTCCTAGTTAGAAATAGCAGATTCATAAATGATAGGTAACTGATGCAAATTTCTCACAATTCATCTGTACGTAAGTTCTTGAGAGAATAATTGTATTATTGTTTTGGTTTTCCTTCCAGTTATTTTTTGTTTTATTGGTGTTTGACAGTAGCTACTTTTTGCACTAAAACCTCTTCAAGTGTAAAACATCCATGAATGCTAAGGCTTGTATGCTTCTGAAAATCTATCCACTTATTTCAATTTTTTATGATAGTATTAGGCTGTTTTTAAAAACTTAAAAAAATAAGAAATGAAGCGACAGTACCTTATTTCATTATAGTTTCTAGTTGTAATCTAGATCATAATCTGGAAAATAAAGACTACTACTTTCAATGGCTGATTTACTGAATAAGCATATAAAGAAAGCTACTTCTAGAACAAAGGAGAAGGTAATGCTATGACTTTTTTTTGATAAACATGAACATATCTTTTCATACTTAAGTTCTTTGAAAAAATGGCTCTAAAGATTTAATAAATTTAGAAATATTTTTATGTTTATTTAAATCACATGATGCTAGTTTAACTATACCATTTTCAAAAGCATATTTTCTTTTAATTAGTTGTTAACAGTTAATTCCAATGTTAGAAAAAATTCAAAATTATATAATTTTGACTTTTATGATCCAATAGTTATGTATTTTAGCTTCTCGAAGGATTCGGTAAAGCGAAAGCTACGCAAGACGAAACATTCGATAGCTATGCTGTTAATCTGTCTAAACAGATAAAATCATGTGAAAGATTATATAAAGACTTAAAAGTATTGATTTCTCTATTTATAATATTTAAACAGCTTGACTTAGTTCCGAATAGTTTTTAAGTAGTATCTGATGATGTTATTATTTTCATTATAGGCGTACTCAGCAGCCCTGAGAATGCTTTGTCAAGCAGAGAAGACACTTAGAGATACAATTCGAGATGCATATGAACCAGAATGGCCTGAAAGAGAGCTATTAACAGCCCTTCTTGACGTATGTTTAGCCAGATAGAATCTCTTAATATCGCAAGCTTTCATTTCTTGTTCAGATAAAGTAAATAAGTAGAGTGGAACATAAAAAAACTTAAAAAGCTCTACTGAACTGTGCATTTTTACTGTGTAGATATTTGCCATTACAAATAAGTACATGAATTAGATGGGGAACTCTTTTTCAGAATCTTGACATCCAAACAAATGAACTGGAGAGATTTCTGTGCGATGATTTGCCACATGTCGTATCTAATTACATAGGACAGTTCGCAGATCTTAAAAAAAAGGTTAGCGCTTATATTTGACTGTTATTTATATTTTAATATGTATATGCCATTTCTTAAGGTTGATAAACGTGGGCGCAAGCTAGTTGATTACGATCATGCTAAAAACTGCTACAACTCAGCTAAAATGTCTAATAAGAAAGTGAAAGGAAAAGAGAAAGAAATAACTGATGTAAGTTCATGTTTAAACAGATTTTCATGAGTAATTTTGCTGTTTAAGTTGTCGACATGGAGAGATATTTTCATCCAGTTTTGACATTTTGTTGCATAAACGTGATATTGTGAAGAAAGATCTTATAAAATATTTTCGTTTTGAGTTAAGGATGAGAATGATCCAAGAGTTTTGAAGATGAAGACCGAACTGCATCAGGCGGAAATTATGTATAAAGAAATGAACAATGAATTACTAGAGGTCAAGTATTATATATATATTTAGCACTGTTGTATCTAAATAAACAATTTTACACTACTAATTAATTTAATTTTTTTTCTTAAAGTAATAGCTACTTAGGCATAGGTTTATTGATTTATAGATTCTTCCTGCAACATATGATAGTCGCATAACATTTTATGTCGATACTCTGCAAGCACTTTTCAATGCTCACAGTATACATCAGACAGAGAGCAATAAGGTTAGTGTTTACTTACTGGTCTTGAGATAGCATATATTTAAGGCTAATTTTTACAGCTGAATAAACAGCTTGTATCTCAACTCGACAAGTTGGGTGAGTCAATGGATTACTTACGTGTTCCACGTTCTAATCCGCGGGCAACTACACCAACTGAAGGAATCGCAGATGTGAGTGTTCTCATAAGTACTGTGTGAAATTTATCTCTCTTTCGGCAAGAACTAATATTTAGCGTTATTGCCTAGGATGTGGTTGGCCAATATACTATATTTTAAGAAAAACAACTAATTACAATATATTAGATGAATTTTATAGTAAACTTACTGTTTGGAAAAAAAAGTTGTGGGGATTTACTATTATTTATGTGCATGTTTTTTCCATATTTTATAAAACTTCCATAGTTAGTTTAGATATCATGAGGTATATCGTATATTTGGTTGCAAAAGATATCATAGTGTTATTTCAGAATTAAGATTTATATTATTAACATTATTTTTTGCGATAGCTCCTTTCATTTTTTTAGAGGTATATTTTTGCATATTTCTTGTTTTTAAGTTATAATAATATAATTGTTTAATATGTAGAGCACGTAACTTCAGTAGTTTTGCAGCAAAATATTTTTATGCGGCAACAAATATCAGAAAATATTAAACAATGAAGGACATTTTAGTTACAAATAAGTGAGATTGTTTATTTATTTTTTGACAAGTCTTATTTTAGTATTCTCGTCAGTCTACTCCTTCCCCCGCTTCTCCACCTATGCAAGCACCTACTTCAAATTCCACTCTAGTATCTGCAAACTGTGTTAGAAATCCATTTGATGAAGACAGAGATGCCGAGGATACTAGTGAAAATAAGATGTATCCGGTTAGGGAGTTTTATTTCACATTAACTGAGAAGTACAGTAGATCATTTTTTGAATATATTACATGAATTACTCATAAATTATCGTAGTATTTAATATAATTCAGCATCTGGGCACACCTAGCGAAGGTGACATACTGAAGTTGAAGAAAGATAAAGACGTAACAAATCCATTTGATGAAGATACAGATGGTGAAGAAGAAGCGCAAATAGTTGATTTAGGCACTGAATCTATTACAAAGGAAATCAGAAAGGTATGTTAGTAGAGAATACTAAGATGTTTTTCCCACTATTAACGGGTGTATAGGTTTACATTATTGAAAAATTTATTTGTAGGTATTATATAAAGTAATATCTACTCATGAATATAAAGCAGTAGATACCGATGAACTTTCATTTGGACCAGGAGAAGAAATAAAGGTACGTGGTTGATTATGATAGAACAACTAAAGTGGTATAATTTATATACATAAAATATATCAATGTGAGTATATTTGAACAATTTACCGATAATGTGGGGACTAGGTAATAATAATAATTTTATTCAGTATTTGTACCTAGATGCATTCTTAGGTGCTTGAATCAACAACTGAAGACCAAATAGATGAAGGATGGCAGCTGGGTGAGAAGGCAAATGGTATACGTGGAGTTTTTCCTGAAAATTTCACTAGGAAAGTTGTATAAATTAGATGTAATTCTATAGACTGATATGCCACATTTGTTTTCCGTATTTATTTAGAAATGCTATTATTAGGTGGAAAACAATTGTCTTAAATTTGAATACTTAATGATATGAAAATTATAGCCGAGATTGGATTTTTTTAAATCACTTTTAGAGTGTTCTGAAACTAGAACTCTTAAAGTTTCTAATTATTGTATAGCTATTTATACTTTTATTGTCTCTCCAATTTAGTTGTAAGAAGTATAAAATATGTATTATATTATTTACTGCAGCTATAATTTGTAAAATGCTTGGCTGTGATACTAGCGGTACTCGTGTAATGCTGAATAATATTTCCATTGGTTGGATATAAAAATTAAATGTGGTTATTATATATACCGAACAATGTTATAACTGCTTAACCAAAATGATACATGTGCTAACTTTGAGGAAGTAGTATTTAGTTTTTACGTTTTTCGTTTTGTTTTGTTTTTTCAAATTAAAGCATGTGCTTGTCAGTTGATTAATAAATTGTACTTGATAATCCACGCTTATGTTAAACTAGACTTAGGAAAACCTGTAGGGTTGGAAAATGAGACGGCTAGATTCCCCATTGCTTTCAGAATTAGGATGACACCGCGGAGTGCAAAATTTAGTAAAATAATGGTAAATGAACGTTGTTCGAAGGTTTATTAGTACATTGAATATCACCAAGAACAGCGTTTTAAGAGGTTCTCTGATTTTGAGAAAAAATGATATAATTTTCCCTATATGAGAATTAAAAGCTAAAATTTTCCTATTGTCAGTAGATGCGGAAAATTACTTAATGTTTTCGGCAGAGGACGGTGCATCGGTACCCATCAAATGAAATACGTACTTGGCAGACGAAGAATGACACTAAATTCATCAGCAAACTCATCTTCAATAGGAGGTAGCTACTAAATCACGCATAAATGCTCCACGATTCCGAACACTTTGGATTCATAGAATGAATTAAACTAAAGCATGTTCCTAAGCAACTTGTTTGTTAAAGCAATAAAAGTAACTTTTTATTCAAAATACAGTTCGACACAACTACGTATAACTTATATCTCAGTAGATCTTAGTGTCCGCTAGTGAACGATTCGTAGACCGTTAGCTGGAATATTTAGTTATTTAAATATGTAAAATTTTGACGTCAAAATCAAAAGCTTTAATTTGGTTAAAAGCTTAACGAGTAGTAGTTTTTAAAAATTTAGATATTGTATGGATTCCTCTTATTTCCTCAATTTCTCTTCTCTGTAGAATCCACATTATGTTTTGCAAGTGATTCTTTTATACTTGTTCATATAATGGAATACAGTTCAAGCCTAACAACTTTAATATATAAAAAAACATTTTCTAGGAACTTGGAAGTTTTTCATATACAAAACTGGATAATTGCATTGGTTTAGGTTTGTATAAAGTGCACGTAAACATAACGATGTACGACAAATTAAGAAGAGACTAGAATATTTAGTACCTGTAATACCTGTTTTACAAATCACTTATTGTGCTTACCAGTGCTTCCAGCTCGGGAACAGAGCGGATTTTACTCTTCTTATAAGGATTGATATTGCAGAATGTGACAGAAGGGAAGTCAGTTGATTCCAAGCCAAGCTGCATTTTATATAATTCTCAGATCTATAGAAGCATAAATGTAAAATAAATACTGAACATCAATTAAAATAAATAGGGCACTTGTTAGTAAATATAATAGAGCCATCGAAATTCGTACTGTCTTTTTGTTACAGGCTTAGATTATAAAGGGTATAATAAGTAGTAAAAGGCTATTTAGTAGATACTCATGTTAAGTAATTTTATACAACAACTCAACCTTCAGAGTGACGACTTTCTCAAATCTTAGGTACTGGGATAGAGTATTAGTAAATAGATATATGAATCCCAGAAAGCATAATGCAAGAATTATAGACCAAATAATGATAGCACCGACCTAAAAGAGTTTCGTAAATTATTGCACTAGGTTGAGAATAAATTCATATAATAATCATAGTAATATTAATAAAAGTTCTTGTGATTTTACCACACTTCATTTAATTTCCTTTAGGAATATAAGTATACTTATAAAAAAAATTGGACTATTACCGTGTTTGCTTGCGCCATGTGAGGTAGTCCGTGGCACGATGCTGTTTCGGCCCACTCTCGTACACAAGCTTTCACTCTACTGGAAAAGCGAGCGAGAGTTAGGGCTACTTCTATTTTATCGCATGCAGAGTGGTGTTGATATGAACCGCAAGTAGAAAGGGTATAACTCTTCTGTCGTCGTTGCTTAGTGTAAAATCGCGTAGTTAATATTATTTGGGAAAGTGTAGCTATCCGCTTAGCAATATATTAATGACCTCATTAAGATAAGAATTTTTCAGGCACCATGCATAGCTCTTTATTTAAAGACAATATTGTAAAAATATAGTAAATGGTTAATATCTTTTAAGATATGTGGTTAATATATGCTAAAATTCGAGAATATTTATTACATTAGAAAATATTGGCTTAGACGACTGCTTTGGTTATTTTGATTTTTTATAAGTTTTCAAATTTAACAGCAAAGCATTTTTATGCGTTTAAAAAAGAAGAACGTTTTAATAGTTTCGTTATAGATAAAATTTATTATGAAAGTAGAAGTACCTCCATCTGTTATCGACCACACTATCTCTGAACTTGTCTCCCTCTATATCCTTTACTATATTGTGCATTTCTTTTTCGTGCTGAACGGAATCCTCTGAATCATAGTCTTCTTCTGCTGTAGTCTTTAAAACAAAAGAGGAGATTGTGCTTAAGTAATGATCCATGAATTAATAGTGTGACTTGAAAATTACGCGTCCTAGTGAAATTTAATATTAGTTACACATCTCACATTGAAACCTACCAGCAAACTATTTTTCCTGCTTCGCTTTTCACAATTGGAAGAAGCAGCTGGCATTCTGCAAGGTATAACAAGAAGCTAATATCCTGGATACACCTTTTAGAACTAAAATAATATATGGAATAGCTAATTATGGAGATCGTTACCTAGCAATGGAGAGAACTAGAAATTTACATCGATTTTTAGAAATACATAAGAATAGAATATCAAGTGTTCCATATAATATTCCTCATTTTAAACTATGATTTATTTTATCAATCTTAGTTCATAAATCTTCATGTGTCTCGAAATTCATGCATAGTTTCAATTGTTTCGTCCAAGAATGTGTTATGAGGCAACGGGTGACAAGGCTTGCATGTAGCGATACTAAGGATAGGATACTATCAGACACAGATGTAGCGGCCGAGAGTCCTCATTTGTTGCCAGTATTGCAGGCTTCACACGCTTCTTCATCACAAGTGGGTATTCTGCATTCAATAGCATGTACTCTGCTTATCTCTCATTACCCATGCAACTGCAGCTGTCAGCTGTCATAAATTTACATAGAAACCGGATGTGATGAATGGAATTACAATTATTGTACCGGTTATGGGTTGCTATTATGCACAGTGCCGACGACGGGCCTTCAATCCTAAATGCCTCGCTGAACACGTCTGTATTCTTCGCTTGTATTAAATTTTGTCTGCTAATTCCAACGACAGTATACTTCCAGTTCTTATTCATCGTACATAACAACCACTGACCAAAATTACTGTTTCAATTGGACGTAGTGAAGAACGATAACTTTCAGTTATTGTAAAAACAAAATTTCCCTTGGGCGACAAAATACTTTTGTAGCATATAAGCATGTTCTTAATTTTATTTACTATTACAAATGTGGAACAATTTGTGCTTTCGATTTCGTAGATTTATTTTTTAGGTGTAACTATGAGATTCTATTCACTTAGTCTCATCCTTTTGGTTTTCGGAATAGGTGAGTATACCATAAATTTAAATAATTTGTATATAGAATATTACAGCTTTATCCTAGAAGTATGTTTGTGAGGTGGTGGAACATTGAATATTATATAAGCCTTAAAATATAGTTGTTGTTCATCCTAGATGGAAAGTTGTAAATTAATGAAATTATATATGATAAATTGGTCTTGACTTTTGAGAACCATAAATCCATTGGACCTCACAGAAGGAACTTCCTAAAAGATTTATTATAACACAGTGTTATAATAACGAATTCAGTAAATCACTAGATACAGCCTATAATTGGTGATAACGAAAAATGAGCACAGTAACAAAACAATTTCCTGGGGAGTCGAAGTTATTTTAAAGATAAGTTCTGTTCTAAATACTGGGTGTCAGTCCTGGAATCCCATCTTTGAACGCCCGAAAATCTCGTGGGAAATTGTATCTACAGTAATTTTAAGACAGTAGATCATTTAAATTATGTACTTACGTAGAAAAACGGAAAGTAAGCTTGCCGTTTGTGATGCTTAACTAACAGTTTTGAATTGGCAATAGAGTGAGTCCACTCAAAATATCGCGCTAGCAGTTTTCCATCCCATTAGAACTACCCCTATTTATTTAAATGATGAATTTTAACATTGAACCAAGGTATGAATGAATACTCGGGAAAAACTTAAATATGGAACTAGATGAGCATAAAAGATTCCATTCGAAGAAAATTATGCACAGCTGTACCTTAGGAAGGTGACCATAAAGATGCTAGAAGTCAGTGAAAAAAAGTGATCATCCAGACGTAGGCATTTGTTACAGAGGTATCAAGGTCTTCTGCTTTAGAAGAAGTTGTTATAGTTGGTGGTCAGTTCAATGTGGCGGTACCAGGAGAGGAAGTTAATATGAACTATAACGAGACTAATGAGGATCGTAAGTTATGTTAGTTCTATCCATAAAGAAACCAGAAGTTTTCTTATTAAATAAAATTACTGCTAGATTTTCTTTGATAGTGTAAAAAATGTTCAGTCTTATATACTTACGTACTAAGTCAATTGGTAGAAATAAATCTAATTTTACATATACATTATACAGAACGACATGTACTGTCTATTCTAGTTAATTAATGTTCCCCAAATAAGCCTAAAGTTATAGTCGAAATAAATTGTAGAAGGTGATATGCAATGAATTTTATTCCATCCATTTATTTTATTAAGAATTCTTCTACATTTCCAGACCCACTTTTCAACCAGCTTCCTTCGTTGAGAATTGCCCGGGAATACCTTAGGATGAAAATAGCACAGGATAAGATTAAAGAGAAAACTAAAAATAGACTGTGACTGTCTTTGGCGAACAATTTACGTCAATTGTTACATTATTATCGGTCAAGCCTTTATAACTGCTGTCAGTCGGTACACTATAAAACAAACACCGGTATAAATATTCTTTAAGAAACCTATTATAGCTTGCTATCTACTGATAAGCAATTAAATGCTAAAACTACATACTTTTGGTGATCGTGTCATTTTAAGTAATATGTTGTTTAAATACAATTGTTTCTAAATAAACTCGATCCAGTTATTCCATATTCAAGAAAATCAATTACATTGTTCCTCCTTCTCTTGCTATAGCAATTCCAGCTCCATTTACATCCAGCACGAGGAATGATGGGGATCTAAACAGTTAAGAAAGTAGTCTAATCCACACTTCGAGTAATCTTATAGGGTGTGCAAGATGCAAAACGTCCATCTGTCTCCTCAGATAAGGTGATTCGACAGTACGTTTCAGGCAGCGCATGCATGTCATATGTTGGCCTATTAAAGAAACTTGTTTTTCAGGTTATACCCTCATTGAAAAGAAAGTTATTTTTTCAAAAAAAGACAGTTAACTTTTGCTTGTTATTCTTTCATTGTTCACATCTAAAAAGGAAAAAGGAAAAATGCAGAGTATTTTGATTACATTGTCTAAAACGCCTTTTCACTTCTATTGATTGCATGTATATTTAATTTACACTTAACCCACCAATGAAAAAATGTCGTTAAAAAGTAAAAAAAGAAAAATAGAAGTCAAATATACACTTTAAGTGGCAATTTGGCATTATTCGGAACATCTACCGTAAATGACGAGTCACTCCCAACAAATCGAACGCCAGCTTCACTAATCGCCTAATCAAGATGCCGAATTCCACCTTTATTCTGTTAGCACAAGCACATATTCATTCAGCCTTTTGTGGGAGAACGGAATTATTACGAAGCACTTGTAGGGCTTAACGAATGATCAAGTTTAGCAATGAACGTAGCACTAAGGTTTTTTCTAATGCAGCTCTAAAATACTTTTAAATAGCAAACCTCCTTATAATGGTCCAACTGAACACATATGGATCTTCAAACATCGCTACTGACCAGTAGCCTCCGAAAACACGTTCCATTTCCTAACTTTTAATAATACTCTTATAACGTTAGAATTTTTTTCACAATTTTTCTTTCCTGTCTAATAATTATAGAAAATAATAAAGCATATTTATTTACTTTCATGATGCTTGGTTATTTTTCTCTAATTCAAGACATTTTACTATAAATTAACTCACTTCTGCAATTTTTCTCGATTCTTCACCTTGTTGTTTTAGTGATCCCGTAAAATTTTCGATTACTGCAACTTCAGCCACTTGAATCATATCGTTAGTCACACCAAACGATAGTGTCACTTCGATCAGATGTTTTGGAAATTTATGTATTCTAAATCGACAAAAATATGTCACATTAATAACATCCAGACAAAAACTCATAAATATTGCTTTTGCTTCCTCCAAGTAAAAATGGACCCTTACATCCTCGTTCCTTCCATAATTTCCTCTGGCTTATATTTATTAGAATATGGTTCTAGTGAAGTGTTTCCCGATTCTTTGGCGAGAATACACGAAGTAAAAATGGAGACACAGAACAAGAGCATTTTTATTAATGAAGTAACTGAATTGAAGCGTACACTGGGAACCACTCTCGAAAGTGACTGTAGGAATGTGTTATTGTCGGAGTATATAATTGATTTGAAATAATTCAACTGTCGAGTGTTTGAGGTCTTTTCTTTCTACTCATACAATCACTATTTGGAACTTACAATATCAGTTACAAATGGCGAAGTACAAGTACAAATAGTTTCAGGCTTCTAGAAGAGTGCGATAGCGACACATCTACATCTCAAAACCATTATTGTGTATTAAACTGCTTCCACTTTGATCGCTAAAAAATTGATTAACTATTTAATTTAAGAAACTCGTTTCAAATTTAATTAGTGCACTACAAGAGACATCGTAGAAAACATGGCAAAATGTCATTTATACATAAAGTTATATGTTTTAAAAATTAAGTGGTAAGAAGCAATTCATTATGACTGATAAATTTAAGCATCATTATATACATCATAAAGAAATTTTTTTTTTTAAATTCCTCTTGATCGATACAGGATGGGTCAAAAAAAGAAGCGATTTTCAAAGTTTAGTAACTTTCTTCAAACTAAAAAAGTATTGTTGCTCAAAAACGTTCCCGAANATGCTTCTCAAATAACTGAAAATGGTTTTTCTGTAGGAGATCTACCTATTATTAAAAATGATCAGAATATTCACGGATTTGATGCTCTTAATATTTGTCGTCCTCAAAAACTGGAATTAGTTACCACTGTTACGCGGGCTATCAATCGCATAAATGTTAGTGATCTTCAATTCAAATTGATTTTTAATGGATTTACGGTTATTACTGTTTCATTCTTTTAAGAAAAATATGGCTATATACGTAGGAAGCAAAGTAGTAGACGCCCAGATCAGTGAGAACACCTGGTAATGTCCATGTCGTTTTGAAGCGCATCATCAGTGATAAGAAGGTACATATTAGTCAATTGGACAAATCTTTTGTAAGAAGACATTGTTAAGTTTAATTTACAACTCCACAAATATATCAAAGTTCCCATTCATCTGTTTACAGAGAAAATGAAAAATCAACAGCTCAGTTAAACTAAGAAATTTATCAGATAACTGATTTGTGATTGCTCGAAAAGCTTTGTATTCTCTGACAGAAAAAGCTCCACTCCTTATAACCGGAGAAACAATATCCTTATTGGAGAAGAAAACAAGATGGATGTCGATACCAACAGATTGATTGCGCAAGGGAGTCATTTTCTAAAAGTGGTGGTGGGTGCAGGAATCAGTTCTGATGAAAAGAGAGCTTCGTGAAGCAAGGAATAAAAACTAATTCGAGGTACTACACAAACGTTCTTCTCAAGCGTTGCCTTCTTTTTGATTATTGATTTTTGCATTTCGAGTAATTTATTTTTACGCAAGATTCTGTCTCGTTCCATACAACTAAAAAAACGACCTGTTGAATACTTTACGAAAGATGGAATTCTAACCTTAAGTCAATGGTCGTTAAATTTTCGTGATTTGAATCCTTTTTATTATAGGTTGTAAGCATGATTAAAGTCTTCAGTTCTTAAACGAATTTTTTTGTTGAGCTTGAAGAAAGTTACAGAAGTTTTAAAATAGATCCTTTTTTGTCTACCTTGTAGATGCTTAACTCACTAACGCCAAAAAGAAAATAATATAATCGAAATCTTGATGCCTATACTAAAGTTACCACCTCTTTCTAAAATCAGTCGATTTGTTTTATTTTTAGTCTAGCTTAAACTAAGAATAAGGGAAGCAAGCCCAAGTAGAAATTGTCTCAAGTACACCGTGTCTGTTAGGAGTGCCTACTGTATTCCAACTACCTTATAATATAATCATTTAGTACACTTTTTAGAGGAAAAAGCACTATTCTAACAGAAGGGATCACATAGCGAACAGCACGAATTGTACAGAATAGCAATCGAGTACTATGACTTGCTCTCTTGTCCATAATTTCTTTTGAAGTTGAAATTTTGTAAATCTAAAAAAAGAACTGAAGTAATAGCAGTTAGTATTCTCCCCCTAACACTTGCGTTTAAGTGAAGCCGTGGAGTGGATCATTGTCCTTAACTTAAGTATCGTAAAAATCTGCCAAGGATTTCTTTCACCAGTATTATATATATGAGTTTGATTTTCAAGTTCTCATTTAGAGTACAGTATACATGCAAGGTTCTATAAATATCTGGGTTTAAAATTGATATTACACTCTAAGTTAAATAGCATTCACATCAAAATATGATCAAATATTCATATTGATTAGACCACAACCGGCAGGTACTCTTGTGCGCAGGAGACTCTTTACCAAAACGGACAAAGTGAAGCAGCACCGTAGTGTGGCGGAAATGGTCTAAGCCACTAATCAAGAACGGTGGGCGGAAACCACAAACACGAAGCCGCATTCTACCAATTAAAAGCCAAGGAACACCAAAAAACGGAACGAAGGACCCGTGACATAATTATTATTATGCATCCCCAACGCCTCCATTTTGTGTCGGTATATACATGTATATGCTCATGGTCATTGTTCGATTATTTAGGAATTAAACATACTTTACTACATCGAATACATCACTTTCAATCGGAATAAATCAACTTTTCAATTGTAGTGCTCTCATATAATTTATCAATTATCACTATTTTAATTTTATTTCAAATGCGGAACGAGATTGGTATTTCCTAATAATTTCAACAGGTTACAAAAAGTATGCATCAACATTTAGAATGATGAGTCACAGTATATTAATCTTGTTTTTATGCAGTCACTGACAGGCATTAGTTCATTCTAGCAGTTGTGTGGTTTTTAAAGTAAATTAAAAACAAGTTGTTATGTGATAAATAATACTTGAGATAATTCTATACCATATATTTTTCCAATTCATTTAAAGGTATTTGAAATAATTGTGATGTTTAGAAGGTTTTCGAATAGTTCCATCACGCTTCCAGAAAAGAGTAAGAACTAGTTTTAGAAATATAGCAGCTATTTTTTCTAAGTCCCAGAAACGAAAAAACATTTAATTACTGTACTAGTTTTCCATCTCAAGAAACATGCATTTAGAACATATACATCAAATTCAATTCAGCACCGTAACATTTCCGAGCGCACATAAGCCTGTCGGACACCGGCGGAAAATGTCCTTACTTGAGATGTATCGCCGTTACTCACTCTGTTTTGATAGAGTTTGGATATGTAATTGATCCGCAGTGTAAACCACCGCTTTGCCATGACCCAATAGTAACAAACACACTCGGTGAGAGAACGCGGCGGACGAGGGGACGCAGATAGTGATCAGGTTACTTATAGAAGCGCTGTAGGCTGCCGCCAACCAGTGCTTCAGTCATGTGGAGGAAAGCTACAATCCTCTGTCTAGTAGCAGTCGTGGGACAGGTACGAAACATTTGAGTCTCAAACATGTGTTAGTTAAGATTTCAGTTAACACTGATAAAGTTAATTTTGAAGCAGATTAACCTAACGGCACGACAAATGTTCAAATACGTACCAGATATAGAAACATTAATCAGCAGTTTTTGGAAAACCACAAAATTGTAAGAAACTGAGCACTTATAAGTTTCGATGCCTTCTTGCAATGTTTAACAGTTATTTAAATGACTGTTTTTCTCCACTACTCGAAAGGTAATCACATCTCTTTACATGTTTTCCCTCATCTCAGTGTGCTGTTCATCGCAACGACGCTGTAACAGTAGAATTATACAAGAATTGTTTTCCTAAGCCGACTGGTGGATGTAAGTGCAGTATTAAAGACGGCGAGAAGATCGAAGAGTTTAGTGAAGATTCTATATGCAAAAAACTAATTGAGGGTAGGTGCTCAACACATTTTTAAAACAGACTTAAGGAAAATCTTATATGAAAGAATTATTCAGGTATAAGTTTACAGATAATGTAGTTTAAAGAAACTATGTTACTGAGATATTCAATAAATCCCCATTAATTCTCATCTAAAAATTGTGTAATTTTAATAGTGGAGGTTTAAGAAATAGAAATGGATCAATTCCAAAATTACTATTTGGTTCAGCTCAAACTGCGGAAAATAAGAAGAAGGTAAACGCCGAAATCACTCAAAAGTTTGGAGCATTTAAGGTATGGAAAAAGTAGTCACAATAAACAGCACTTCTTTCGTTTGGTGCATGAGATAAATAGGTGATTCTACTATTAATTCTCATAGGCTTACATAATTGAAGATTGTTAAGGACAACTGCTACCCTAAGCCTTCTGGAGGTTGTAAGTGCAATGTAGATTTGGGAAATGGAGAAGAAGTTGTGGAATATGCACTAGATGCCTTATGCAAAAAAAGTGCAGAAGGTATATTCTAAAACAAAATATTTAATGAAATAGTATAGTTGAAAATTATTTAATAAGAAAATTCTTAATAATCTAAGTAAGAATATGTTGATATTTTGATTAGTATAACTGATAATAATAGTTTGGTGCCATAAGAACGAAAAATTTTACACCAAAATGCGACTTAGTACCAGAAAGCATTTAGTGTCGCTTAAATGGTTTGGTGCCAAAAAGGAGTGCATACAATGTATTGTTAGCATTAATAAGTGCTTTAAAAAATGCTTAGTTTTATATGTATATTTTGCTGTTGACACGTGCCGCAACAAAAGTTTACCGTAGACAATAGAAGACGGTAAGTGGAACAGAATTTATATATAGTAGCTAAGGTTTGTCTGGGAATCTCGTGCTTATCCTAGAGATGAATATCTAAGGTGCAGAAGTGGATAATCAGGGTGTCACAGAGAGCATAATTATTAGTCAACTTAATTAATCAGCTGGATGATATTGCATTTAATACATCAGAATAACTTCAGAAGTTACATCGGAGCATAAGAAAAATCTGAATGATGAAATCAAGGAAAAGTTCGGAGACTTTAGGGTGAGAACAACAATATTAAAAAGGCAAAAGCTTAAATGGATGGAATAAACTTTAGAATAAAGTGCAAAAACTTTTTTAGCACATTTCAATGTTGTTTTCATTCGTTTTATAGAGAAATAATGACAAAGACCATTTTACAAAGATGTCGTAAGCACACTTATGTAAATTAAAAAGTAGCGTCATTAAATAATAGTAATATGCGTACATTCAACACATAGTTTTAGTCTATAATTAAAAATTTTAGGAGAATTGTTTCCCCAAACCATCTGGAGGCTGCAAGTGCAACGAGAAGGACGCGCACGGGAACGAGGTCGTCGCAACGTATAACAACGCCAACCAGTGTAAAGTGCAGGTGATAAAAACTAGCAGGAAATCAAAGAATACAAAAATTTGTGATGATACATCTTAAATATGCTGACCTGGTTTTTTCAGATAGTCAAACGCGATAGAGGTACTGGGGTCCAACACCAACCTATTAATCTCAATCAGAATTTGCAGAAGCAACAATTACGGAAGGATGACTTGCCTAGCCAAAATGTAAGAGACCCCGTAAGGTTAGGAAGCTTTTTATTTTAATAATCCAGCTTAGTTATTACAACCACTTTTAAAACAAATGTTTAAAAAATACTGGTTTTTTTTTGATTGTTTTGTCTAATAATTATATATTGATGATTAATGAAGGCGATAATACAACTATAAAGAATTACTGTTTATATGGCTGGAAAATACCAAAAATATAGCACTTTTAAGATGTCTATGACACGATTTCAGTTAGTAAATATGAAAAATAATTTCTTCTCTTTTAAACAGGGAACGAGCTCAAGCAAATTACGCTGCTGTGTTGGATGAGCTACATAACAAATTTAAGGGTCTTAAAGAAGGGTGTTATCCCAGACCAGTCGGTAAGAGATATTTATTAATATTTCATATGAATTAACGTCAATCTCTTAAAAATATTTGGTTCATATTATACTTTTATTCACCATACGAAATTTTCATATAAAAATCAGTCAAATTAGAGAATATTCTTTCCGAAATAAAGATATAAAAACTGAGTAATCGCAGGATGTCTCTGCGTTATTGGAAAAACTGCTGAGGGACGTGATATTACTGAACGCAGAATGAAAGATGTTGACTGTAAATGTAAGGAGGGAGAGAAGGGCTCCGGTTGTCCTGTTTGAGCAATTTCCTGTACATTGTAAGGACGTAAGCCTGAAGATATACTGCAATTATTGTTAAATGTTATACTTGTTCCGTCTCTGTATAATAATCATAAGTGGTAATAAAGCTGGAATATAGTAAGTAGCAAGTGCCTTCAATATACTGTAGTGCTAATAAAAGTTCCTCCACTATTAATTGTTCTAACAGTAGCATCATTTCCAATCTTGAGTCGAAGGATAAAAGATAAATAAGAAATTTATTATGGACAATGAACAACTAGTATTTCTGAGGAACGATTTATATCCATAGCCAGTCAACAGCGATTCAGTCGACAATTACTGACGTGTTTACCCCGTTGCATAGTGCGCATCCTAGCGACGTGACACGGAATAGTCCGTCGTTTTCCATTTTAATCTAAAGCTGGTTTCGAGGTTCTAGAGAATAGCACTATTAGTTTTTCAGTTCGCGGAGACTTACCCACTTATCTTAGCATTTAAATTTTGTTACGTAGTAGGGCTATTTTCCAAAGTTAGTAATCTCAATATTTTGATAATCCTAGTCTCACGTGAAAACATACCTTTCTTTTCTATTCGATCCTTAGATAAGTAAATAAAGATAGTTTGTAAGTAATTATTTTAAATAAACTCGTAACCATAGGTTTATAATTATAGCCTTGTTACATAGAATAGTACGCTTCGGTAGCTAACACTACCTCATACGGAGTGTTTCCGGAAAGGAAGTGAACCTGCCTAAAACAATGAATGTTAGATACATGTTTGTGTGCAGGATGAAGCCGAGTGCATCGTTAGTTAAAACAAAGACCACTTAATGGGTTCTCTTTTGATAAGCACTAGTCTACATTTGTTTTAAACGTTTATTTATTGCTTATGTACTAGCTTCTTCATTCTAGTCATAATTATTATAAGAAATGAAAGGAATAATAAAACATATAAAGATTATAATTGATCCTATGTTTAGTTAGACGTCCTGAAGATATTTTGATGAGGGTGGAATATGCCGATGACCAATTTGGAAATCCGCCACCAGTTATTGACTCCTCTGGAATACATACATATACTTTAGCAGTAGAGGTATTCACTGTATATTTAAATATTCAATCGAAATAAAAATTATATTTAATCATTACGTACCTATCACTGAAATTGTACAAATTATATTAAGTTTTGATAGGAATTTGAAGATTGTGTCAACGACAGGAAATCAGGATGTGTCTCAGGGATGTCAATAAAAAATACGATACTGTCAAGTTATGGTAAGAATAAATGTATGAGAAGGAAACTGAATAATCAAATATAGTTTACTTGCATTTCTACCTTTAAAGTTTTCGTGTATTTTTGCACCACTTAGATTTTTCCTGGGCTGTCGTTACATTTGCAAATTCTAGAATATGTATAGCTTTGCTTTTATTCGTCCAGCTCACTCTGAGACTTATTTTAAAGGAATTCATTATTATACAACAAGATTTTCCTCATCATGGACATAGGTGCTATGGTGTTAAAACAAAGCTTTCACAACGAATAACCCTCCTTGCAATCTGCTCTCTCTACCACCGTGCAGTACCAGCACAGTTTAGTGGGCGTGAAGTTAGAAACCCATTAAGTTGAAAGATGGGATGAGTGCGCCGATCAGGACAGAGATGGAATAATTGCCAACCTCCCCCATGTGGATAGTATCAAATATTATAGTACTTATAGCATGGGCATGTTTTAGAGCCAAACCTTTATTTACAGGATACACTTTGTTTCTCTTTGTTCCCCTCTAGAAGTATATGCAACAATATTAAGAAAATTCTATCATCGAAAGGATTAATTTCGGTAATTCATACAACGAAATTACAGGACGGAAAAGCAGCAATACTCAAGTGATATCCAACAAGTTTGTATTCGAATTTGTAACGTATGCACTGTTTGTTGGAATGCTTATGTTTGGTTAGTTAGACTATAAAAGTAAAATCGGGTTTCATATTCTCGTGCGATCAAACGGTTTGATGTTTTTCACTCATTTTTTACTAGTTTTATTTTAAAATATCCAAAAATAGCTTTAAAAAACCCAGTGGCATTCGGTGACACTTCGATACAAACTTTTAACTATACTAAAATGATGAGAAATTTATTTATTCATCCCAAAAATGCGAAGACAGGAAAACAGTTCGAGGAAATATCTTCTATTTCAGATCTATGGAACGTGAGATATTATTTCTTTCTACATTATTTCTGAATCGTACAGATAATATTCATTCTCAGTTGTATTAGGTGTATCCAAGAGTCCTGGTTGTTTTTTTCAGCACTGGTATAGCTATTCAAAACTTAGATAAATTCCCGCCGCTTTGCCTATTTGTAGTGTTGGTATCGTAGTTTCTGGAAAGTCACGTGTCATGATTTATTGGTAAACAAAACCTCACAAAACAGTAACGAACACGATGAGCCATCAAAAACTGCAAGTTCGCCACTGTATTCTCTAA
>JAJAVP010000323.1:23199-48083 GCA_020740425.3 Heterorhabditis indica
TGCTCTGCAAGTATTTCTGGATGAAACTCTGTCGCAAACGCATGAGAAACTCGCGGAACAGCTGGTAGTTGGTCGAGCAACAATTTCAAGACGATTGCATGAGATGGGAGAGATTTTGAAGTTCGGAAAATGGGTATCATATGAACTCTCTGAAAACAGCATCGGCCGCCGTCACAACACATGCATCTCGTCGCTTGCCAGACAACGTAGAAAGGACTGCTTGTGTAAAATTGTTATCGGCGACGAAAAATGAATCAGATGCGACAATCCTAAACGCACCCATTCTTGGGTAGATGCCGGCCAGCCATCAACGCCAACGGTAAAGTCAAACAGCCACGCCNGTCGTCAGCTGACTAATTTGGCCGACCTAATAGCACAGAAAAGACCATTTTATGGGCAAGGTATTCGGAACGTCATTTTGCTGCATGTTGCTTTGAGTACTCAGCGGAGCATTTCGAACTTGGGCTAGGAAGTTTTCCCGCACACGGCTTATTCCCCCGACTTGGCACCTTCGGATCACCACTTATTCCCTCCGATGCAGAAATGTTTAGTTGGNTGGCACCTTCGGATCACCACTTATTCCCTCCGATGCAGAAATGTTTAGTTGGACAGCGCTTTCGAGATGTGGCCGACATACGAAAATAGGTCGATGAATTCATTGCCTCCAAGCCGATATCGTTTTTCGCCAAGGAATTCAAAATTTATCCGGAGATGGCAGAAGGTCATAGAAAGCGAGGGAAAATATTTCGATGATTGAATTATACTTATATAGCATTGGAATAAACCGGAAGTTTGGCAAAAAAAGGACTAAAACTTTTGCATACATTTAACATATTATGGAAAATGGAAAAATACGGACATACCTTGTTGATTTTTTCCATCTCCCTTCTTTCATAGCGGTCTTCACCTCTCTCCTTGTCTTCTTCATCTAAGTACGAGAATTCACGCCAAGATGAAAAATCGAACCAGAAGTTATAAAATTCTTCTACTGCTGCACGGCTAGTCGAGAAATTACCAAGACCAGGAACAGGTTGATGAGTCGACCACCTAAAATAGAATATTGCAGCACAAAGATATGCATACAAGAACGAAATCATGAATAGACCTAGAATTGAGATCAAAGACTCCTCCAAGTTCATTGAAGAAATTATCTCTATTTATAGACTTTTCATTTGGAATAGCATCTGAGAATTTCGAATCAATTGAATCAAATGCTTGACGTTTGGCCTCCGACATCCCAATTTGTTCATATGCCTGGAATAAAATAGTAGTTGTTATAATAGTAAAAACACATCGTATACTATCATTTTTGTCACAGATTACCATATGTGTGGTGTTTTCTGTATGTCAAACCTCGAAGACATAGACATTTTTGCTTGATAAGGCTGAAACATGCTAATTTGTTACCAGCTATATAATAATAAGGCATTCCTAAAAATGTTCCGGATTTCAAACCTTGGTGATACAAGTAAAGTAGTCTTCACCAGCTGGAAGAACTTCACCTCTATGTTTCTTCTTATCAGGATGATGTTTTAAAACTTTGGCTCTGTCTGAAGAAATTAAATGTTTTGAACTACTACCGATACCAGAACTTCTAAATTTGAGAACAAACAGACAGCAAGTCCTGATCTCGCTCATTGTAGCTTTCCATCGTAGTTTCGATAGCCCAAGGACTTTATAATGATCTTGATTCTTAGTATCATTTGGATTTAACTTCATCAAATATCTCTCATATTTAGCATCGTCTGCATCAAACCATTTAGAACGATCATCAGCTTCCTAGATGATAATAAATATATACAAACTAAAAGCCCTAACAAAATAATAAATATGCGTCCAAATTAGATATACCTCGCATGGAGTACAGTTTTCCATCAATTCATTGTCCTGGGTACCTAGTTTATATATAGGAAGTGTACACTCTCCGCGAATTAACTTATCACGAACTATTCCGTACTCATACGATAATCCAGCTGCTTCAATATATTTAAAAGGAGACAGAAATCCATACAGAGCAACTGCTAATGATAAATTTTCTGTTTCTGTCATTAGATCTAAAAAAAAGTGGTGCAAACAAATTAATGCAGTAGGTTTAAAAAAGGTGCTATATTATATAAAACGATATAAGTGAAATGATTTCCGTTTATAAAAATCAAAACTTACCCATACATCTTTAGAAAACAATGCGAACATTTATTATAATAAAATAGTTTACTTTTGATATAATAGTTAAAATACAACCTTGATTTATTATATTCTAATAAAATGGATACAATGGTTTCAACATGCACCAACAATCCAATGGAAAATGCAGACTTTAAATATAGATGGTTTTTATCTTTATTTAGTGGTCTCAAAGGGAAAGAAGAGCGCGAAAATACATTTTTTGAATTGAAGCTGAATAACATCTGAGATAAACCGATAAGCTTATCAGGTTGTTGTTTTGGGGTATGTTTATGCAACTATGGTTTTTTCTTACATTTTACTCTAGATAATTTTTTGATTAGTAGTATCTCTCGTAATAATATTTTTCTATTTCCGATGTTTCAGGTATTTTAAAGTAGATTTTTCAGAGCTAAATATGACCGATACAAAAACGAGAAGTGCTATATCGTTAAAAGGTTCTGCTCAACTTGTTCAAGAGTTTTTTCGTAAGTACTGTAATTAATGCAGTGAATTATTTATTCCCTCATGTTTAGCATCTATTTATGGTAGATTATGGGCAATTTCTCTATGCTTTTTATAGTATGTATTATGTTTCTACTCTCATGTTGAAGTGAAATAACTTGTGAAAAGAAGTAGATTTTGGTTTTCTGGAACTCAAGCGTGGATCAGGCGTAATTTCGAGGAGCTGAATTGTTTATAAATGATCTACTTCGAGAATAGGAACATTCATAACTGTGTCTTTATGTATTTGCTAAAATATTTACGTTTAATTTTAGACTATGGCATTAATAGTATTCTGTATCAAAGAGGTTTATATCCTGGGGATACTTTCAAGCGTCAAAAGAAGTATGGGCTGACGCTTTTGGTTACAAATGATGTAAAACTCCAACAGTTTTTGGAACCTCTATTAAAACAGGTGGAATGTTAGTAGAATTTGGACAGTATTTTATGTTGTGTATTCTTATATGATAATTTCTTCATAAACATTGAATAATATGCAAATACCATAACTTTAGTGTTTTGTGTTAAGTTTGATTTTATATCAATATTGTTTAGTTTGGCTAAGTAAGAAAAAGCTGAAACGTCTAGTGGTTGTAATATCTGAGGTCAAAAGCAAAGATGTGGTAGAGCGGTGGCAGTTTGATATTCAGACAGAAGACATTAACGAAGAAGGGTTAGTACGGGAGTAATGTTTTAATGACATAAGCTTATTGAGGTTTACTAATGGTTTTGTTTAACTATTAAGACAAAATTCAACAAGGCAGAAGGACGAGAAGAAAATTAGGCAGGAAATGTCTGATGTTATACGGTACATATTAGTTTCTTTGGTTCAGCGTATTATTGTCTGACACTAGCAGTGATTTTGTTTTTCTTGTAGTCAAATCACTGCTTCTGTTACTTTTCTACCATTGCTTGAAGAGGCATGTTCTTTTGATGTTCTCATCTATACGGGAAAAGATACCGAGGCACCTGAAGATTGGTCAGAAAGTAGCGCCTGTCTAATTAAAAATAGTGAACAAGTGAGTAAACGTTTTAAGAGATTATATTTTGATTACGATATTAAGGTTTAACTATATTATCTAGGTCCAACTGAGGTCTTTCTCGACTTCTGTACATTCTGTAAATACAAACGTACAGTACAAGGCTGATTTTTGAAATTATAATTTTTTGTTTACTAATGCATTGGACGTTTATCCACTCAAGTAGTTACTTTAATAGCTCTTATTACCTATCTCTTAACTTTGATCTCTTGTAGGTCTTAATACTATGCTATTAAGAAATATTACTTTTATTCATATTCTCTCTGGAGTTGTTTTAGATGCAGGAAACCAGAAGGATGGGATAGGGATGAAATGTAATTTAATATTTCTTAATAGCAGAGTAATAAGAAGAAGTAATTATGTTACGGTGGCTTTTGTTCTGTATAGAATACTATACAGATGGTCAAATGAGAATAATTAAAAGTATCACGCAAATATACACGTAACTATTATATTGTGCTGTTTCTACTATTTTTGAACACCACTTTTCGATTAATTATATAAATATGTTTAAGAAAGGTAAATTTGTGATTTTTAATCTGATTATAGCAAGAGTGTAAGTATTTTTCTTGGGATGTTATGAATTAGAAGAAAGTGGATTGAGTTAGTTAGAACTACTCAATGTGATACAAGGTATTAAAACGCCTTCACTGTGGGATATTTTTATTGGTGTCTTTGGATATTACGAGTTTAAATGTAGGAAGTCAAATTAATTTCTGGAAAGTGGTCGTCACGACTGATCGTAGAATAACTTGTAGATGATGACTGTTATTGTTTTGTTTATATATAGGATTACTATATACTGTAGGTTATAAGTTTATGCACTAGTAGGAACCAATGAAAGCTCCGCTCAGGTACATAACTAAATACAATTTTCCTCTACCCAAATGACAGGTATTGCATAACACAATTGATTAGAAAGGGTAAAATTACTGGACGATAGACAGGTGGGATGTGGCAGAGATTAGTAGTATTAGCTGCCTAATAGAATGATGGATTTTGAGACGTTAGTGTCCTTTGCACAGAGCAGAGTAAATCCATTGTAGGCAATTGGGGTTTTCCGGTCTAGATATTACCATTTTTCACAATTATGGTTACAATTTGCTTTGATATTACTTTTGTTAAAGTAGAGGGCGGTCACAATCTCGCATTTGTGACACTCGTTAATAATGTTGTCTTTTCCAATTTAAGCACAGTATTTCCTACTACTCTGCTCAATGGGGCGCAATGTGCTAATCGGGCAATGTAAATCAAACTGCGACTCATCGATGAATCTATTTATTGAAGAGGGAATGGGGAACAGCTGGGAGAAGATGACGAGATGATAGAAGGAATAAAGACAAGATAGTATTCTAATATAGGAAAGAGTTATTCATTATTATAAGGACGTGGAAAAATCTTAAAGAGGAAGTAAAGAGAAAAAAACAGGAACTGAGTAAGAGTAATAATGGATAGATAAATATACTAATCTAAAGGAATTTTTGACTAAAATTCGTAACATACATGGTTATTTGGACTTTAGAATCAGAACTAGCTCGTAAGAAGCGAGTTGTTAATGCCATTAATGCCTATTTAAAAATAAATACTTTTGTTAGAGAACTATTCGTCATAATTTGTTTAGACTAAACTGATTAGCAAACTAGGTATCTAATATGACCCCATCAACATTCTTGCGCAACGGGATACTGTAACATTTGTTGGCTCTTGTCTACGGTAATCTTGCTAATCCAATTAAACCGCTGTTTCCCGCTGACCGATGACCTGCCGTGACTCTGCCATTTTCTAGAAACTCCGCCCACTGTAGGGTGTCTCATGGATTAATCTTTGATATTATCTCACACAGTAATGATGAACACCCCAGTGCAATCGCCTTCATATCCTATGGCTTTTCAAGTTCGTTCGTGTATGGACAGTAACTTTCAGGTAGTTAAAAGTGAACCGGTTGTTTTTGCTCATGTTTTACCTCATTTTCATATGCATTTATAGCACTGTTTTATTTGTTTAGGTGTCAAGACGAGAACTGACAACTTTATTAGAGTCACCAGCATTTAGTTCACTAGATATCGACCAAACTACAAAGGTAATTTAACTTACAACAGCTAATTGAATTTATCTATACACCTTAAATTATATTAATTCTCAACTGTTAAACAGGTAAAACGTGAAAAACGGAAATATCGTTGCCGAAAACGAAGTCCAGCTACGATAGAAAGAGCAAAAGTCATAAGAAGAGACAAGGTGTACTAGAAAACAATAGTATTTTTTATATTTTATTGCTTACTTTGTTATACTTTTACGAAGTTCCATTATAATTAGTGTACGTTGTTTTCATTTAAGTTATCTATTCTCGACTTCCGTCGTCCTTGTTTTAATTAATATTATTAAAGAACAATTTAAAATTTTACATCACTCCACATATCTTCGCTTTTCACATTTCAATTGAAGAACTTAAAGCTTAGTTTGCGTATGCTTATACATGTTTTGATACTGCTCTTAGAATATAACTCTTTGGAAAAACTTAAGTATAAGCATCATCAAATTATGGTCATATTTACTTATTGACCTATGATGTCTAATGGCATGTAGCCGAATCCATAGTATAAATTACGAGTAGCTTTTATTTAGTGAATATTTTGGTACTAGATGCTACTAATTTATCCGAAGGTGTAAAATATTTCATAAAACTACTAACAATATCAGAAAAAGTTTTAAAACACTAACTCACATTTTTAAAGTACTGTATTCTAATTGGTCTTTTAAACTAAAACTACCCAAAAAAACTCGCAGTAAATATTTTTAATTACATGGTAATAAGAATTAGACTATAGAAGCAAGACTATATTATAAGCTGAAGTTCTCCATTTTCCCACCTTCTAACTAATATTAGTATTTCACTTTTAGGCTAATGCTCGTGAAAGAAGACGAATGAATAATTTAAATGATGCTTTGGAACACCTTCGTACTTTGCTACCTCAACTTCCAGATGAACCGAAAATGACAAAAATTGAAACACTTCGAGTTGCTCAAGGGTGAGTCTCTTATAATTAGTTTTTATGATCTGAAAAGTTTAAATAGTAAATAGTAATGGATTTCCTAGTGTTCACTTGTTATTATACTCACTATATTTTTCATATAATAGGAGGAATAAAAACTATGGGGATGTCTATACAATCTATTTTTAGGTATATTACTTTTTTATCGAGTATTTTGGCAGAAGAAAACAAGGAAGATGACTCTATACGGATTATTTCTCATTTTTCTCACCTACCACAATTTGAATACGAATCTCTGCATGGTAGTCCTGTCTACCCACCACTTAATTTCACCAAGTAAATTAGCTTGACAATCTTTGTGAATCTCATTGTTTTAAGTGATTATAATTAACACTTATTAATGTCGTGGATTTTCGATTTTATAGCTTAAATTTTAATTCGGAATTTTTATGTGCTGATCTCACCCAGTCTTTCATAGAATTCATTAAAATCCTTCTGGTCTTGTATATATACATATGTTATCTTAATTGATTGTTTAATTTTTTATCGTTTATTCGCATATTATTTGTCATAATCAATAGTTCGAATCCAAGTTTTATATTGAAACAAATACAAAAGATAAATAGAATTGTTAAGAACATATGAACATTTCTCTTGAAGGATATGCTTGGAAATATCGGAAAATTTAATCTGCTTTGTTCCGCATATACCAAACCTATATTGCAATGGTATATTTCTATTATATAAAGAGGCTAGTGTGCAATGTAAGGGATCAAATTGATGCCAATTTTCGTCATTCCTTAATTATCGTATGACGCAATGTATGGATGATAGATAAGTATATTAAATCAACTATGCGGAAGCTAATAGTTTAAGTGTATAGATTTGTTGTCGTTTAAAACAGCCTTTGGCACTCTTAATTTGTTATCATCATGATTTTCTATTTTAACTAATTTATAAGTCCCCGGTATTATGAATTATATAAATAACTTTTGAGCCGACTTTAACACCTACGACCATTGTATTCATCGGTATGACCACAGCTATCCCGCTGAGTACTAATTACAATTCTGCTTTGGAATCCGACTCTGATAATATGCTATTGGGCAACTTTTGTATACGGGAATAAATAACACAGCGGCAGAAAAAAGAAGAAAGATTATTTGTAGGTCAGAATACCTAGAAATATAGAAGTAACAACCATGTCTTGAAGAAACGTGAAATGCAAATTCGGGAGCTAGTTTAATATTGTATGATTAAATAACTGACACTTATAACTCCCAAAAAAAACTTTTAAAGTTTTAAGGATGTCTTTGTAAAATGACTTAAAACGTTATTAAGGTGATTATCATCAGCATTCTTTCAACATATGAGTCAGGCATCTTTCATCACCATCACTTCAGATGGATTAACTTAAGAGGAATTGCGCAATAAACAAAGAGGATGGCAACAATGTTAGATATCGGTGGCATAAGTACACCGCCTAGGAGTCAGACAAATCCTTTACAATTCAGTCAAGATGTGAATAAAACAAAACATGGAAGTTGAATTTTACTATGCTTTCTCTAAAAAACGAGATATTTTTTATTTAAAACAATAACTGCAAACTTTGTCATATTTGTGTAAAAAAATACAAAATTATAGTCATATTAATCAAAGATTACTCTTTTATATTTTTATTCAACACTGTACCGATGGCCAATTTAAGACAATTTATTGGTACAAAGTACAACAATACCTTGAAAGGCCATATTATAGGCTTTAGTGTAGTCTATATCAACGCACGATAATTTATCATGTTTGTGGGTTTCGTTTCATTTTTGCACATGATTCTTCCTATAATATTTTAAATTTATTGGTAACTTAAATATTATTTTTAACGACCAATTAAACTCGCACGTTCTCATTACAGGAACTAGTTAGATTAATAGATGAATTTTTTGTAGTTAGTATAACGGTTTGTTAAATTAATAAGATGATTGGCTAATATTAAATTATATTTCTACAAAGGTAATAAATGTAGATTGTTTCACAATTGCCATTAATTCGTAATTTAATAATTTAGATTGTTTTCGTTTAATTAATTAGATGTTGATTTGTGCTATTTAATGTTTTAATATCCAATATTTTATAGAATGTTTCGAGCTTCATTGAGAGTGGGAAGGCTCCCTCGTCATCTGCCACTATGTCTTCAAGGAAGAATGTAAGCTTTTTTTATAGTATGACTTATAATATTTTGTTGCTTTCGAAACCTTGAGATTGAATCTTTAAGTGTATTATTTTACTTTTTTTTCAATTCAATTAATTTGCAAAGCGGTATTTTAGCCTTGCCTTACTTCGTATTCAAAAAATTTCCAAGACTTGACTTATTGGTCCTGATGTATATGGAGTTTGATCTTAAGGTAGTACGTCAATGATTCTTGTCCTAGTATCTTCAAGATGAACGATAGCTTCCAAAATGTCAGCATGAATGTCGTAAGCAGCTTTAAATATATCTTCCAGGGTCAAATGGTAGTACATTTGACTGTTGGTCTCAGATTAATTTACCTTGAGGAGGAAATGTCGCAGTAAAATTATATTTCTTCACTTTCTTTTTATTGGTTTTTAAGACCTAAAACGACGAACGGTTTTATTTTAACTCTATTATTAGCACATGTTCATTCCAGAACTTAGTACTGTTAGTGGAAAGGCTTATAATTCATGTGTCATTTGGCTGTCCAGACTTAAAGTTTATTTCTGGATATGTACTGTTAAGCATATATAATATGATTAAACTATTAGTCCATTAAATCATAGATCTAGGATTTTATATACTATTTCTTAACCATGCATTCTTTATATGTGTTCTTATCTACTTTTTCATTTATTTCTACTTATTTATAGGATTTGAACAAAGATTTCCAATCCCATAAATGATTTCTTTATAGGAAATATTCTCTTACTGGGGATGAATATCAATTTCTACAACGCAGTGAAATTCCATCATACCACTTCCAAAAAAGCTTACGTCGTCTACCCATTCCGAAACTGTCTGATACCTGTAATAGGTTAGTAGCCAAAGTAGTTAATTCCTAAACTTTAATCGTGAGTATATTCATTGAGTTCTTTATGGATACAGGATTTTAGATATTTGGCTTCCGCTAAAGTTGTGCTTTCTTCTGAGGATTATGCCCATACAGAGAAGCTTACGAGAGAATTTGAAAAAACTGAAGGACCAGGGAATTTATTTATTTTCATTACTACGTTTTTGTTTTTACAATATTTGATATAATGTGGTATTAAACGTTTCAGAGTTACAAAGTGCGTTAATTGAGTATGATAAAAATCATTATGACACCAGTTACATTTCTGAACCATGGTTTGATATGTATTTGCGTGCGAGAGTACCGTGTCCCGTAAATTATAATCCCTTTATGATGTATGCAGGTGATCCTGATCCGAAGTTTAACGACCAGGTAAGTAATAAATACATTTTTTTCTACTTCATTAACAAACTATAATTGAAACCATTAAGCTTTCACGATCTTGCAATTTTGCTATCTCTTATGCTAGATTCAAAAGATCTCTGGATTTAAATATTCTTGAACCTGAGGTGTTTCATATGAATCCCAAAAAGAGTGATAGTAATTTGTTCCGTAAAGTTTGCAAGTAAGTTTCAGAGTTTTTCTTAGTTAAATTAATTTATATAATTTTTATAGTGTTTCCATTAAAGATGTTACTATGTTTGTTTAGAACTCTTCCACCTAGTCTATCTTGGTTTGGAGCAGTAGCTTTCAAAGCGTTTCCCCTCGATATGAGCCAATATAAGTCGTTGTTCAATGGTACTCGAATTCCAAAAAGAGGAAAAGATATACTTTATCAGGTAGCTTTTATAAACTTGATATTTGTTCTTTACTAGATATTATTAATTTCAAAGGTTCAAAGTCTAATTTATTCATTTTTCATTATTGAAATTTAGTGATATATGACAGTTTTTTGTTTCAGGATACTACTCAGAAACATTTCCTTGTTATTCATAAAGGGAAGTTTTATGCTGTCGATATTTTTGATGATAATGGTTGGTATTGTTTTCTAGTATGCATTAATGCATAAGCTTTATCTTTGCAAGTACGCTTTTGAAGGGGAAATTGTACCTGCTGAAGATGTTCATGCGTCCCTAGCGCATATTCTTAATAGTGGAACTGCTCAAGAAAAAAACAAATGTGTTGGTAAGCTACAATATTTTTATGCAATATTATGATTAGATCTTTCCGAAAGTTTTAGCCAATGAATGTGATAGAGTTTACTTATTTTGTATTTTGGAAATATGCTCTTATTTAAAGGTTCTCTTACTACCCTCGATCGTGATTCATGGGCAGATATTCGTATCGAGTTAGAGAATGCTGGAAATTTAGAAACTCTGAAATTGATCGATGGGTCACTCTTTGCACTTTGTTTGGATGATTTAAAGACAAATAATCATAAACGGTTGGCTTGGACCTATTCATTATAACTGATCTTTAAAAAGAATGCTATTTTATGGTGGAATCCTATTTAGATTAGTGCGTTCCCTCTTAATTGGTGACGATGCGAGTAACAGATGGTTTGACAAATGCTTTCAACTTATTGTTGACGGCAAGTTTCTTTATTAATACAGGTATATATATGCGTTGACTTTATTGGAATTTTAAATTTACTTTGAAGGTAATGGACAAGCAACTATAAACTTTGAACATTCTTGGGGAGATGGAGTTGCGGTGCTTCGTCTAATGGAAGAATCATACAGGCTTGTTAAGAATTATACAACTTATAGTAATTATTTGATACATTTATACGTATTGAAAATAAATATATTTCCTTTCCTTATTTAAAGTCATTGTTAAGTATTACGCAAACCTTTTGGGCACCACAGTAGCGTTTTTCTAGAGATACAAATAAACATCATTTTGTTGGTCCGGATTCTCATCTCAAAAGTGGTGATTTAAATGTCCGTGAATTAGGTCAGTTAAATATATCATACTGCCTGGTAATTTGTTAATTTGAAGAATTGTGCTTTGGTTCCAACATAATTATTTTTTCGAGTAATAGTAAGAAGAGGTTTAAATATTTGAAGTATTTTCATTGGCTTTGTCTTTTAGAATTTATTCTTACCGATTCGTTGGTGGCAAAAATTGAAAAAGCACAAGAAACTCACCAATTTCAAAATAGTGATCTCGATTTTGCAACTGTTGAGTATAGTGAAATGACAAGAGAAACTATTAAGAAAACCAAATTATCACCAGATTCTATTATGCAGCTAGCTATTCAAGTATGTGCATTTATAATATGAACTAAAATACTGAAAGTGGTTCTATAATCATGTTAACTGTTGTAGTTGTGTTATACTAATTTTAATGATCAATGCTTATAAATTTGGCTACGGAATGAATAAGGTTTTGTTCTTTTATAATAATTACATACAAACGATAGGAACTATAATTAGTTTAAGATAGTTTATTAACGAATAGATTGACATATGTATTAGTTTAAGTGCAGATGGCAAAATATTGAATTTATATCTTTAATTTGAAAAAAAGTTTTAGAGACTGTATTTAGAAAAATAATAATTTTACCTTCTATAATTACAGATGGCCTATTACTCTATATATAAGGAGTTTGTTCCAACATATGAATCGTGTTCAACTGCTGCATTCCTTAAAGGGAGGACAGAATGTATGAGGTATACTCTTTTCTCATATGTAAGTACTGGATTTTAATAAAGAAATATTTTCTCAGTTAAGGTCTGCGACCAGTGCCACTAGTGAAGCAACACTTTCTATTCTTAATGGGAGAGAAGATGTTAGATCATTACTTGAAGAATGTTCTCGTAATCATGGGATTTTGGTCAAAGAAGCATCTATGGGTATGCTTTACAGTATTGACGTACTTCAATTACTATGGATTAATTCTCTACACTACTTTAGAAGTAGTAGGAAGAATTTAACTATAGTTAATTCCACAGATAATTTTTTGTAGATATCCCTTAATAAAAACAATTATTGAGCAGATGCACATTTTATTCTTATTTACTTACTAAATATACCACTGTTATCTTATCAAATGTAGGGCTGTCGTCATAATAACTTACTTTTTCGTCCTTATTTCATTCCATTACCATTACAATGTTTGAAAATTTTATTTCTGTAATTTATGATATATTGCTTTTTTTAATCATTGTATATTTCATAGTTCCATAAGTTATTTTTATTGATCTAAATATTCTAGTATTAATATTAGAAGTACGTAATTGTAATATATGCATTTTTGTTTAAATTTTAGGCCAAGGCTTTGATCGCCATCTTCTTGGTTTAAAAATTACAGCTGAGCGACAAGGAATATCTCTTCCTGACATATTCATGGTTTGTTTGTTTTTAGCTCTTCAATGAATCACTTTTTAATAGAATTTATGTGTTATAGGATCCTGGATATATTCGTATGAACCATTTTGTACTATCTACTAGCACATTGTCTACCGAAACTATAGTTTTTGGTGGTAAGTTAAACTTCATACTTTACTAATATTATAAATTTATGTGCAACATAATTAATGATGAAGGATTTAATTTAAAAAGATTAAAATTCCATAAATTTTATTTTAGGATTTGGTCCTGTTGTAAACGATGGCTTTGGAATTGGGTACAATGTAGCTTCCTCAAAACTGGGAGCTGTAATATCAAGCCAAAGAGTCTGCTTCTTTAGTTTACAAATAATATGAGTTGTTTTGATAGATATTTGAATCCATCCTTTACAGAGCAAACGTGATGCCAGCGAGTTTGCAAGTGCTCTACATAAGAATCTCGATGTTTTACGACATGTTATTATTAAGTAGAATTATTCAAAAATATCATCTAGCTATTTTCTGATTATGCTTGCTTAATTGTGTAAATATATATAGTCGTCTATTTGAATGCCTCTACTGCCGTGGTTTACCGCTGATAAATGTTCTAATAATGTTTTTTGAAGGGAATATTCTGTTATTTAGCAGGGATACGTCTTTTGACCGTGCATTATTTAATTTCTAGTATGGTATTTTCCTTTTATTCTACCAGGGAATCTTTTTTTTTGCAATAGCCATATATGCATATACATTTAGAAGGTTAAGTTCCTCAAATGTTGTGGCTTGAACTAATTTATGTCTTATATGTTGAATTATGCCTAGATTTTTATTTATTGCGTTCGTGGGTCCCACTCCATTTTTTTTTCCACCGTAGTTATTTTTAAAAATACATTTGTTGTAATAAACGGGAAAGAAACGGAAGGGATGTTTTGTCCTATCTTTCTTGTGATTTTGTCTCTGATATCTATGCTTATTTGAATGTTCTATAATGTTCGGAGAACAAGTATAGGGGCAACAACCTCGCCGATCTTTGTATTTATGTAGTGAGCGGTCTACCTTTATAGTTAAAAAGAATTCTATCTGATTATAGTAACTTTAGTGTATCATGACTGGAAGTGGCGGAACCCGTCCTGATATGGTGGAAGCTGCAAGGAATTTTATGTTAACCCCGAAGGTTCGTGAAACGTCGTTTGAGGAGCAAAAGCAATTTTTGATGGGAAAAGGTCAGTTAAATATTATTAGAATTTATGTTTGCATCTGGAAATACGATGTAGGTTATTATCGACATTATTTCCTTAGTCATATAACTATGACTAGTATTTTATCAAGAAAAAGCGATTTCAATTTAAGGCGTAACGGAATCTGAAATCGCAGAAGCAAGAGCCTCAATCCCTCCAGAAGCATTAGCATCTTCTAGAGACGTGAAACCGTCAGCATATACTGGTGCTTCGATAAAGGAACAAAATGGGTACTTTAGTTCTAACAATGAAATACATAACTAAGCAGTATACAAAGACATTTAAGATTGCTTGTCTTCGCTAAGTCAGCTCTAGTCATTGGTAGCTTGTCATATGCTGGATATTGCTTTCTTCGTTCTTTTATTCTTCCAAAATTCTTTGACATTCCTGACCCAAGCACCGAAGAAGTCAGACAGTTACAGGTTTGCACGTTAAAATTCTTATCTACTTTGTAGAAGAGGTGGTAAACTAGTATATGGAAAACCATGTCACAACAGTTTTTATTTCTTTGTTTTTGTAGGCTCAAGTAAATGAACTACAAAATTCGATCAAATTTGTAATGGATAGTGTGTCGCAGACTACTCAAACTTTAGCAACACAACAACAAGAGATTAGCCGAGCATTACTAAGCATCAGTACCAGGGATACTGATTTAAGTAGAGTAGAGGTATGTTAGAGAGGTCATTCACGCAGTTATAACGTGAAAGACCATATTATCCTAAGTTAGCATGTTTTTCTTCATATTATGTTTATGTAAATGTCTCTACAGGAGACTATCTATGGTAAGTGTATAATTTATATTTCTACTATTGAAACAGTTTAATTAAATTTGAAATATAGTTACTTTTTCTAATGATGAAGGTCGTTGTAATTTCCCGTAAAGGTTTACTCTTCTATGAAATATTTTAAAGTCTTGTGGTTTCAGGCTGGTATTTCAACTATAAAAAGTCTGCTTTTGAGTCATAATAATTTTGCTCCTATAGTGACTCCTACGGTAACTACATTACCTAGTTGGCAACAGGTTTAAAGTTTAAAAGTATTTTTAAAGATATTCTCTTTATATTGTCGTCCAGTTCTTTTTCTTTACATTTTATTTTAGGCCGGTTCTCCTCATTGTTTATCATCTGCTAATTCGGGTTACATAACTCCACTACCCAACTTAAATAATTCACAAAAAGACTTGGAGGCAGATGAGACCAAATTATTGACTAGTTAAAAGATTGATACAAAGTATAGATTATTAATACAATATTACTTTTATATGTAAACTACTTTCATTTTAAAAGCAATATTTATAGTTTATGATGGTAAACTAACTGATAATTGTTTTAATTTACCTCATTTTGAAATATTTATTTTAAGAGTTATAGGTGATATTATATGGTAGCTGTACAGATTTGTTTGTTGTATAACATAAATATTGAATTAAAGGTTCTAAGATGTCTAGAATTGTGGATTTTACCATGATTATATTTTCTATCAATATACATAAAGAGATTACTACCTGTATACTACTCAGCAGGGATGCAGTTATTCTCGGAAGTTCCTTGGTCTCGGATTCAGAGGAGTTTAATTAATCTTAGATCAATACAAACAAGTGAGAGATTGATGAAGGAGAAAGATTATGGTGGGCCTCTCAAGTGAGATTGGAATACTTATCTTGTGTATCAGGTATATTTTAAAGTGGATTTGTTACAGGCGTGGTTGATGGTTTCCACATAAATCCTCTAGGCTCATCTGATATGACACAACGAAGCCGCGTCAGCTTGCTATCTACTGAGATGCTAGAGTCCAAGCAAATTGGAGTTAGAGGACTGTCTTATTATGGATTTAGATTAATTGATGGCACATTTTTGTGAGTTAGTCCACATGAATTTTTTATGTTTTGATTCGTGATTTCATATAATTTCCATGGAAGATATGGACCGGTGGCTCTATTCCCAAAGACTGCACTTTCTTGGCGTGTGCACACTCCAGATGATATTTCTCCCAAGTCTCTATCACTTTTTGCTACACTTGACCCGAAAATTGACATCTTAGTGCTAGGAGTCGGTGACAAAAAGCATATAGACAAGTAAGATAGTAAAAGTTTGATCTATATTACTTTTTGCTTTACTTAGAATTGCTAAAACAAATTGATTTCCAAAAATTAAATTTATCAGAAGTTATTTATAGAGTTCGAATGAAAGTTGCAGAATTCCTTAAGAAACATAGAATTGGGTTAGAAATTATGGATACGGTAAGGCTATGAATTAGTAGAAAAAAGTAGATGCAGGATAATAGAAAAGTTAGATTAATACGAGATTAAGCTTATCGCTGTAAAGAATAGAATACAGAATGATATCAATTATTCTAACTAAAGTGTAATTGAACAGATGGAGTATATTTGAAAACAAGCAATTCAAAAGTTGTAGGATAATATCGAAATATTAGATTTTAATGACAAATAATTAATTTGAATGTTTCGATGTTTTAAAATCTATTAACAGGTATGCTAAAGCTATACTTCAAGTATCAAGTCCACATAATTAGATTAATAATCTGTTTATACATACTTAAGCAGTAATATCACACTGATTCCAATTAGTGTTTATCGTATATCACTATTTGTAACCACTTTATTTTCTTTTATTTTTAAAAATGAATATTATTTTTCTTATTTGCATTTTGTAACCAAATTGTAGACATCTTTCAGGAAGATGCTATTGCTACATTTAATTTTCTAAATGCGGAAGGTCGATATGTAGCTGCAGGTCTGTATCCGCCCGATGAAATGGTATTATTAATTATCCTAATTAAATGAATGCATGTTCCATCAAGTTCGATATATACATTTTCACGTACTTAACTGTAGGACCCTTATCTCTTATTTCATAACTTTAAACACTGGACGTAGGTCCTTCTATATATAATTTTAGGTAGTAACAAATGCTGAATACGGTCGTGCTTTAAATCTTCTACGAGGATGGGACGAATTAGAAGAGAATCCATTATTGTTAGGTCTCAATGACTCTATCAATAAGATGGAAGACGTCATAAAAAGATTATGGACTGGTGAATCAGGTTGGGACGAACTGCGTAGAAAGGTAAAAGTTTATGCCCTATATTTTTTATTAAATAAAATAAAAATAGCTATTTATTCTACGTTTAGCTCTTAATAACTTTATTAGGACCTATGTCTTCTCATGGTTAATTATTCTGAAAAATTGTATGGATTCATGGTGAAGTGAGCCTTATAATGAAGTCTTGTGAATTTTATAGGTTTTGGCCTCACCTGAAGAACGGGAAGATATGATTTTAGGCAAATCTATAAAGGTAACTAAAAAGATCCAAGATCATTAGTAAATACAAGAGTCAGATTATTTATTTGTCATATAAACAATAAAGACTTATAAAAATATTGATATTGGACTGATGAATTAAAGTAGCGCTATTACATATGCAGAAAGTATGAGAAATATTGGGAACAATTAAAATATTTTTTGGTGGTTTTATGTATAAGAACAATTCGTTGGATAAGAATCCAATAACATATCGTATGAGGTGTATTTCCAAAAAAAAAATAGATGGGCAAATACGTTAGCTTTAAGATAAGTCCTGTGGTTGAGATGCATTTTCCCAAAATGGGTAATAGATTATTTAATAAGTAATTCACTATTTTGTCAAAAAAGGTAGACATGAAGTTCCTCTCACAAACGATCATGCCCAGTTCATAAATAACCTGTAGTAGGCGAAAGGTGAAAGATGGAATCATAATAACATTAAACATTGTCCACTCCTCGTCTCAACAGCAGAAGCAAGGGAGCACTGTGTTTAACTACATTTTTGGGTCCGAAGTTTCTTAAAGTGGCAACCAAACTATATTGATTTAATAGTACAATCCCGTTTACAATCAGTCAATAAAGATAGGTAGAGAGTCATGCTCTTCGCGATAAAGTTATCTATTATGGATTATTAGAGAATTCAACTGTAGATATCTGTTATTATTTACCTACTTTTGAAATTATTAGTGAAATTTGAATTGCAATATAATTAACTGTCAATCAGGAGTTAAGTTCTCAGAATTCCTACTTAGAATACCCAATTTTTAACAGGTATATTTATGTATATAGTAAAGTAAAATATGGTCGTACTACGATCCAAAACGACTAACGATGATCTCGCTGGCGTATAGTTCCAAAGGCTCGGAATATTGCCATATCTGCCACTGTATCCTTCCGACATCTCAGTGTCTATTCCCACCACGTCCACTTGGTGATAGGCTGATAGAAGATCTCTTAGATGAAATTTAGATTTGTCACCGGAATATGTTTTCCACCCAACTAAATCTTCCATAAGTATTTGGATCACCGTCAGAAATGTTCTTCTAAAATTGCCAATATTAATGAAGCAAGAATTAAAGTTGCTTTTCTTAATAAGTCATAAGCCACTAGTTTTTTTATGAGTAAGACTAATGAACATTTTTTGGATGAAATTATTCTGGAGGAAATACTGAAATACTCCTAAGATGACCGTCGCTAAAGGTTTAATGGCACTCAGGCGTTATGCTATCTTAGTCCAGCAGAACAATAGCGCCAGCAAGAAATAGACGGCGACTTGAGGAATTTGCAGTTCTACCTAGAAATTAATGGAACTCTGAAAGTACTAAGTAATCGATTATATAACACATTGAATGGTATAATGTAATATTCTATTCATCTTCCCTAGTGGTATTTCTCTCACTCAATATGTAAGTTCATTAAGAACATTTAGTTGGTACTTTTCTTGGTGGTTACCTTTCTTCATTTATCCTAGTTATACAAATGAGTTAAATTATACTTAAGGGTATAAAGTAAATTCCTAAAACAAAAGCTGTCCATCCCATCTCAATCAGAACAAACAACAGTATCAAATAATTATCCGTAATATTTAATTTTTTTTTAACAATTTTTAAAACTTTACCGTGAAGAGTCCCAATAAGTTTCCCAAAGAATCGTAAAACAAATGTGTCCAATCCCTCTCATTCCTCTCACAATTCAATCCAATTACAATACCATGTATTTTACAATATTAAAGGACAATATATACTCTTGTTAACCTAAGCGCTTGTGCCTGCTCTATGCTTGGCACGTAGCCAATAATGTGGGACACTAAAATTTGCGTTCCTATTGGTTTCGAGTACTATGAATAATTTAGGGTGTTTTTGTTTTATACTTGGTAAATACTTAACCTATTTAAAAAATATATCTGTTTAAGAAAGTGGTAGTTACAACACTTATTCTCCAGTTTTTTGTATACATTATATTTGTAGTAGATTTGAATATAATACTTTATATTTTGGCTTTGATTAAGTCCATTTTGACGTATTGCGTTAAATCTTAGAATCTAAAAAATAGACAGATTACTGGTTGTAATCTTCATAAAATTTTTATTTCATTCAAGTATTAGATTTTATACCTGTCAAATTCATAGCGTTTGATTTGCATGTTTCAATATGGTGTTATTTACATTATCGTTTTTTTTAAGAATATACTTTACGTTAGTAAGACTTATCACGTTTTCAGAATGTTTCGCGTACAGCAAGCTCCTCCCGCTCCCCAGCCTATTAACACACGATTTGCCATAGTCAATACAGTATATAATAATCCTTACCACTGGTAATTAAACAATGTATAGTTTCATTTATATATTAATATAATAAGTTTATTTCGAACTTCGTAGAAGTACTGATATGGATAATTATGGTTTTAATTCAAATGACGAATATATGCTTTGCTTATATATTGCCTTTTAGGTCATTGTTCAAAGGATTTATTGGATTTATTGCTGGAGTTGCTGTCGCTCGTGTTGTGAGTGATGAGTGGGCGAACACTATCTGAAGATTTGAGCATTAATATCTTAATGTTAGGATTTAATTCTGATTCCATGTTCCGAGAATTAAGATATTCTCAATTGTTTTCTCCACCTTTTTACTGGGGTTAATGTTGTTAAATGTGTTTTAGTTCTTTTTTCGTTATAATAAAGGTATTTTTATGTGTGCTCGTAAACTATTAAATTTTGTCTCTCTATTTGATTATTTTGTGGATCACTTGTTATTTTATTCTGAAGTGGGATCTACTCGGTTGCTTTGGTTATTGAATGCGATTATTACCCTAAAATACAATGCTATGTCGGTGTTGCTATAACAGAAATAAGTGCTGGTACAGAAGGTGAGAGGACATCTCTTCTCATTCATAGTGGTTATATATCAGGTGATGCCTTAAAGCAGATATTGAATTTGCAAAGCCACCTTGGCATGTTCGACTAGACTGCATACGTGGCGGTGGGCGTGGTCAGCATTGCCTCGTTTGAGCCGTTTATACTGATTTGGTTTTTACCGAAGCAAATGCTGCTCGCTTAGCGTGATCTTATTGAAATCTAGATCCAAATATGTTTGTTGCTGCTTTCTTTGCATTATGTGTTGTTTGCGGAATATTATACAACTACACACGTACTAATGGGGGGACCAATGAAGATCCTAGTTTCAAAAGGTTCCAAAGGACATATTTAGTTGTTTATCTTATGGCTGCAGGTAAGCTTTTAAATGTGAGATTTTTTCTCTTATCGTCTATCAAATTCTCGAAAGTTGTTTTGTCAGGTTTACTAACTAAGTAGCACTTCTTCAAAGATTAATGTTATGCTTTAGTACCTATTGAGCACAAAAATTTTTTTTTAAATTTTGCATATCAATCTACACGTACTTTTATGCTTTTAGTAGTGTTTTACAACATCGTTAGATAGTAGTAGATGGGTCGCTATTGAAATTAATAAATGGAAAAATACTAATGGCTTAAGGTTTTTTGAAACTTGCATAGCTCCTGTAGATAAAGCTATTCTTTCTGTTTTAATTAGAAGTTATAGTACCAGTTTTGAATTGCGATCGGGGAAAGATTGTTCAAGTTTGAGATCTTGAGATTGAGTAGATAGTAATCGCCGTATATTCTATTCCTCATAGTTTCAGTTTAAGTTTCTTAACCATATTGAGATGAACATTAATTTCATAATAAAATCACTGGTGATGTAAACTGATGATGAAGACAAAATTTTCTTAAGTGTAGTTGTAGGTACATTTGTGCTACTAGAATTACTGTAATATCATGCTTTGCGCTAGTAGGGACATCTTTATTTATGTCGGATACTGACTGCTATTTGATTTATTGTTGATTTTTGTGCAAATTATTTTAGCTTATACATTTATAATAATTATCTTGCTATAGTGATCAATCCGTATAACACGAGCATAAAACAGATTAAAAGAGCTTTTAATAGGTTATGGATGATATATATAAACACAATTATCACTACCACTGCAACTACTTTAAAAAAATCCAAACAGAGTTCTCGTGATATTTACCCTTATTGCAGCTGGTGACTGGCTACAAGGTCCTCATGTGTACGCCCTTTACGAGTCCTATGGAATGTCAAAACATCAAATAGAAATCCTCTTCATCGCTGGTTTTGGTTCAAGCCTTTTCTTCGGAACAGTTATCGGTTCATTCGCTGATAAATTGTTAGTTCCAACGTATTTCTATGCTATACTTGAAAAACTTGTATTGCCTGGATGATATTTTCTTCTTTTTGTACATATTAATAGATGTTGGTAATGAGTAGTTCTAAAGGCTTTCGTTTTGAAAGTTTGGATATAAACAAAAAATTTCTATATTCCCTAAAGATCAATATAGTTTTAATGCCACTTTGCAGACTACATTTTCAAAAGATATTTCCTGCGGCGTTATATTTTCCCGTTTTAATTTTATTCTTACATGCTAAAAGCAAATAAGCTTAGAGTTAAACCAACAAATTTTAAATATTTTGTCAAAGATTTTTCTGTTAATTTTCTTATTTTCTTATTTTATTGTAGAAATAATTAAATATCAGATTTTATTTCCATTGGAAATTGTTTTGGTCTAGTGGTCGCCGCAACAATTGCCTCATCTATGGTGTGCTTTATGGTGGAGCATGTATGACAAAGCACTTTGGGAGTATGGAGATTCTTATGGCTGGTCGATTTCTAGGGGGTATCGCTACCAGTATTCTTTATTCAGCATTCGAATCATGGCTTGTCTACGAACATAATAAGGTACAAAATATATTTTTGACTGGAATTAATCGGAAATTTTTCATCTTTTAAATTATTTAAAAGCCTAAAGCGTGGTTTAGAATCTATAAGAAGTTTTCTGATTACGGGAGTTATCTTATAGATATATTTCTTCTTCCCCTAAGATATCAACAAGGAGAAACAACTCATTTCAGCGAGGTTTCTCTGACTCATTACTTGGAACAGTGTTTTCTCACTCTGCTTTGGGAAACTCTATGATCGCTATTGTTTCTGGAGTCGTCGCTCAATTTGTAGCCGATAAATTTGGATTCATGTTAGTTAACTTAACTAGCTTTATTAATTTCATATATTCTTCGTTTTATAATTGAAAATTTGCCTTGAAAAATGGACACAAATATTTCGGAAGATTACTATTTGTATTATTACTATAACAATAACTACTATTAAATACATCTAATGGATAGGAATATTAGTTATTTTTTGGTACTGTATATACAATAGCATTATATTTTATGTTTTATGATATAAAATCACAAAACCACCAATTTTTTAGACTTTAACGGTCGTTGTAAGTAAGCAAGAAAATAAGAAAATGTATAGATATTATTTAAGTCGTCAGAAAAAGTGTCTTAATTAAAGTCACTGATACTTTTTTAAATTCAAGGTATTTGTTAAATGACAAGCATTTAGAAAAATATGGCAGGATTTGGATTAAATATTTTGTAATAATAAAACTCCTAAGTCATTGCCTTTAAGTTGCGAATATTCTAGTTTAAAACAATGTTCCTGACTTCTTTGTAGTGCTCCATTTGACCTTGCCCTTGCTATTCTTGTCCTAATGAGTGTAGTTGCAATAAATACTTGGCCTGAGAATTATGGAAATAACAAGGCTGCTGTGCAAGAGTCATTTACCAAATCTCTACAGACCATCAACAGTGGTGAGTGATGCATACTGCTATCCTATACTCCATTCCTTACTCATTTCCGCTTACTTCATATTTTCCTTCTTGTATTCTGCTATCAGGTTCATTTTCAGATGTTACTGTGCAGTGTCTTGGATTAATCCAATCTCTCTTCGAAGGTTCTATGTATACTTTTGTACTCGAATGGACCCCTGCTTTAACACAAGTAAATACAATTATATATGACTAGTATTAAGTTACAAACGCAAATGATGAAGAAAATAGTAAAATGTTATGAATTTTAATACTTTTTAAAGGCAGTTGGTGAAAATCAATACATTCCTCATGGATATATTTTTGCAACCTTTATGGTTGCGACTATGATAGGATCATCCATCTTCAAAATTATTTCAAGAAATAGCCGGCCGGAAGATTTTATGCGGTACTGTGACAATATGTATTATTGGGGATACATATATTATGAACACAAGCAGGAAATGCTTTTTCTGACGTTTTATCGATCTTCGTATTAGCAAAATTTAAAAAAAATCAATTGTGGATTGTTTATCAACAGAAAAAAAGCTTATTTTTTGTTTCTATCTTTAACAATAGAATATATGGAGATACTGACGTACGAAATATCTTAGCTTATAGAGTTATTATCTCCTTAGTTTCGTTCTACAAGTTTCGCTATACGAGAACTGGTATCAGTTTCACGACAATTGGCTTAATTTTAACGAAATCAAACTCTAAAGTGCACATTTATTTCTATGTCAAGAAAAGGATATGATTTAAGATATGTTCTCCTCATCTCTGCTATTAGTTTATCAACTCCTATTGTGGCCCCAAATAATGCCGGGCTTGTATTTGGAGCATTTATAATATTTGAGGTTTGAGACATGCATATTTATTTACAGGAGCTTATTATTGTTTATTAACCACACCATTAGATAATTTAATTTCTGAGATATTTGTAGATAGTGTTCTAAAATATTTCTATTATAGATCTGTGTCGGTATTTTTTGGCCTGCAATGGGCTGTATGAGAGGTATTTACATCCCAGAAGAAACTCGTTCTACTACTATCAATTTGTTCAGAATACCTCTCAATCTTATCGTTATCTTCATTCTTCTCCAGGTAAATTACATGTGTTGGCTCAACAACTGAAATATTGTAAACATTCTTTTATTTATTCACTTTTGCAATATTTTAATTGTATTATATATTTGTGTATAGTACTGCCATTTTGTGCAGCATTTTAACTTTAACGCACATTTATAATACGTTTTTAGACTGTAAAATCCCTTAAACGTTTTGGCGAAATATCTTAGGATTCCGTCTGCTTTAATTAATTTCTATAATTTAAAGTATTCGACGATTACAAATTTTACATATTTTTGTGTTGATCAAATTAGTATTTAGATATTATCATCTCTTTTTCACTTTTAAGATATATTTTTATACATTGCCGACATCGTTAAGTCTTCAATTACTTCTTTTTTTTAAGACTTTGGAGAATATACAAAAGTTCTAAAACAGAGATCAAGTCGCTTAATTTTGTGATAAAAACAGTATTCGATCTGGAAATTTTACCGAACATACAAGATTCCTA
>JAJAVP010000323.1:50239-99082 GCA_020740425.3 Heterorhabditis indica
ATCGTGACTAGTTTTAAACATTTTAAATGCAATGATTACCTTATCCCAACGGTCTGGATCGACAGCTGGATACGTTCTTATTGCTTGATTTCAATAAATTACACCCTTGGTGGTAAAAATCATGTTTAAGTTAATCCTACAGGCAGTGTTTAATTAATATTGAATTTATTGCAGAACTTCTCAATACTGGCTATTTTCAAATTCTGTGTGTTATTCTTGGTCATGGCTGCATTGGCTCAGCACGTTATGTTCAGGTTCGCCATGTTTTATTTATTATAATTTCTTCATTTTAAAATCAATTTACATTTGCAGTAGATCTTCTCATGGAGTATTTCTTGAAAAATTATGTCCTGTTTCGGAATAATGCTGTTAGGTATGTATCACGTAAAATAAAAAGGAAATCCAAATGTTAAGTTTTCTCTTACTGTATTATCTTTCACAAACTACCATATTAATTATCTTTTAAACAAATATTTTAAAATCAAGTTTTAATATCTATATAGGAAAACAGTATTTATATAAAGTGTATTTTTGGAAAGGTGTTATACAGATAATATTGAAGCAGTGTCTCAATTGATTAGTGGGATTTAGATAAATAAATTTTTAAATTTGGAAATCTGTTTGTATGCATTTATTCATTTATATCTCATAATTAGTTATCTTTCTCTTGGTCACTTGTCTAACCTCTATTTTTCCTGTCATTCACTCTGTTGTCACTTCCGCTAGAGGCTTTCAACGTGACGGTTAGCTTTTCGCTGAATCAACAAATGTGTTCCTCATACATAACTCACATTCACGTCCTTAGTGATGTGGATATATATTGATTAGGCTTTTTCTTTTTTTCTTGAGATTACATTCATAGAACTACATTATCTTAATATCTCAGATATAATCTTACCATCTTATCAACATCAAGTTATAAGTTTTGAGCACAGTCAAAATACTGGGGATTAATGTATTCATACACTACTCGCCTGCTACTCAGACTTCTTCTACAAATATGACCTCCTAAGGTGATTAAAAGTGGTACACAAAACCGTTGCTTTATATTCCACATGTTATTTACAAATATTTTTGGGGTATCTGCATCGTTTATCTACTTAATATATTGAGCTGGAAATATGAGAAACGTTTACCACTTAATAACTAAGTATTATTACTTTAGAAACTAAGGTTTGTGAAAATAGAAATATACAAATTTAATGAAATTGAAGGATTGGAGTCCTTTCCTCGTGGAACAGCACTTTAGTACTGGAAAATTAAAAACAAGTGTTATTTGCGTATTAGAGGTACGCAGCGCTGTGATGACATCGTTTCGCGATGTCGTCGTGATTAATTCAATTTGAAATGTGAGGAGATTAACCTGCATGTCACTTTGATTATAGTATTGTAAGTGAAACTTTGCGTTTTCATAATTCACTTTTAATGAAGTAAAGGTTATCATTTGTGAGAATTATTAGTCATGCATTGTCGTTTTTTAGATTTATTGTTTCTAAATAATATGTGGAGAAGTTAATTAATTTTCCTTAGAGAAGTCACTACCACCACGTAATCCGGTAGCTTCGTCAATGTTCCTTGCGCATATGAAAATAAGCCTATTAAAATATGGAGTTGTCCACACTGTACGACTACTTGTTTGAATGCAAGTAGTGTTATGACGAAATAGTTATTTAAGTGACCAATCAATTGAAATTACTTCAGTGTTCTACAAATTATAGGTAAATAGTTTTTGTGCATAATTATGAGATTTCTTTAAACAAGTGAGTATGTGAAGGAATTAGTGAAAAAAATTTCCTCGACCGTTATGCAGTCATTATTTCTATCTTTTATTTAAAAACGATATAGTCCCCAAATTGACCAATTTCTTTATGAAACGAAGACAAATAGTTTTGTTAACCAGTTTATATGATAGATGGCAGCTGATTTAGCATGACATGCGTGGTTAGTTACCAGCTTTACACAAGAATTGGTTTATTCCATTTTTCCTCTAAAGCCAAGGCATATAATATCGTCTTGCAAGTGATTTTGTTTATTTTGTTTCACAACAAATTGGGTATATTAAATTTAATTTTACAAGATCTACCACTTTTATTATATTTACAGATTAATAGAACATTCTAAGATTTGAAAATTAAGTGTGGTTCCCACTGATAATTGTTATTTCGAATTTATAGTGTACTGTATTACATAAATGGAAAGTGTTTTCCCAATTTCATATTTCAGTTAAATGATTCTACAATGCCATCTGTTTTATGTATACCTTGGACATTTCTTTTGTGCAACGTTTCTGATATTATACGATTTTAAAATTCCTGAAGCTTTCATTTTGAAGTTGTAGTATCAAAATGGAGACCTAAGAACGATTATTATTTTCGTGTTAAAAACGCGATAATTTTAAATAAGTTTACTTAATATTTAATAAAAATATTTTTATTATTGAACTTTCTCTATTAATGTAACAAGGCTCTTGAAATTCTTTATTGGGACTAGACTAATCGTCATTTGTAAATATTGCATTAACCAGCTTGCATCTATTCTCATCTTTTCTCTCTCTTATCTGCGTTGTAGGCGCTAAGTAACCGTGCGGTCATCGTTGTTTGTATTGTTTTGGCTATGCGAACAGTCTGTATTTCGTCTCAAATTACTACTAGTGGAAAACTACTGTGGAATCACGATCCAATCTTAAATTATTACTAGGCAAATGCATTTCTAGCCTATTTCATCACATTTCGTTTTAGTGGAATCTTACAGTTCATTTATTCGAGTAAGATCTTTATTAACAGTCCTGACGGGTGGTGCACAACTATCAAAATTGCCTTCTTTTTTTTGTAGTCGATCGCAAACGACAACCTGAGCTAATGTGGTCGCAATTGGTCGTAGAAACTACTATTAAACGACGCAGGAAATTTTTTTGTTTAATCCCGAGAACGTTAGCGTCTGTGGCTTTATTCCATATGAAGTACAAGTGTTTTATGATTTGTTAACTTATAATCCAAGAAATATTCGCTATTGGTACTTGGAATTCTTTGTCACGTATTGAGGTCGTTATTATATGAAACCAAGTATTCCAAAGTAGATCAATATCCATTTTTGTTACTTTCATATTTTATGCTTGGAAGCATAAGAGATCAGTTCGTGCTTCTCTCGTTTTGCTAAACTAGGTGTATAAAAACGGTACTAGCTCTGACCTGAGAAATATTGGGTATTTCTTGTATATGCTCTTTTTTCTTATTCTTACTATTCCAGTGGCTAGCTTGCCTTCAATAAAGCAAACACTAGCTTTACAGTTCCGTTTATAGAATTGTCCTGATTTAAAGTCTATGAATTTTTTATGCCACTTTTAAATAGTGATGTTTTTTAGACTATATTCTTGATCATCATTGCTTAAGTATTGACACTGCCGCGAATCTTATAGTCAGGTCTATGCTAACGTAAAGAAAACCAGACAAAGAATAACTATAAATACAAGATTTTTTCTAGTATATATAAATTTCACTTGATAGAATAGAAGCATATTTTCAGGAAAATAAGTATAAAGACCGTGAGGATTCCATTTAAGTATATTTTCTTTTGTTTGTACAATAAGATAACGTCTTTAAAGAGCATAGTTAGGCTTCGAGGAAGAGATTTAGCAATTCTCGTAAGTAAAAGCACAAGTCAGCCTTAACCGCATATGCATTATTCTGCCGACTTTTGCTTCAATCTTAGGGAAAGATTGAGCATTTAACTAACCTAATTCAAACGTTATTCTATAGATATCGGTCTTTTATTTGTGATAGTTAATAAGTTTTTCGGATGCTGAAGTGTCCGATTTCGGTTTTCGAAGTATAAATATTATTTCACTTTTCTGATGTTGTCATATTTGTCACCTTCATTCATCTCGTTGTTTAACCGGCTACGTTCATTTCTTAATTACCCGCATCACTATTCTAGCTCTTCATCCCATTTCGACAACCATTTAAACTAGGGACAATAGGATTTAAGTCGTAACTTTACATGATTATTCCAGTTATTTTGATATTTGAAGGGCAGTTTCGCAGCGGTCGTACTGTACTTAGATCTTGAAAAGGTTGCGTATTACGTGTGTATTTTATAATATTAAAAAATAGAATAATCTTTTATTTCTTGCTTATCCAGCTCACTAATATCGGAACTCATTATTATCTGGTATTACGTAAATCTTTTATGCAAATACAAGTGGTAAAATTCTTATAAGAGTTTTCTAATACATATAATTATTTTGTAAGCTCGTGTTCGATAAGCGACTTTGACTATGCCCGTTTTTGTCTTCTTCAGCGTGTCCCCATTTTATTTGGTCAAAACGCGCTTTTCTCTCGAAACATCGATCGTCACTTCTGATTCTATCTTTATATTATTGGGTTTTCCCGAAAACTAGCACTAGAAGGATAACTATAAATATGTTACCAAATTTTCACTGAATTCACAAGTAGAATTCGTATTTAGTCAGCCATCTTTTTTTTCAGAATTTATTAAAAATTAGCAACTTCACATATAAATAAGTATAAAGGAAAATTTTATTGCTTGTAGTATCATAGTTATCTTTCATTTTAAGTTTCTCACACGCAGCTCTGTTTAGTTAATAACAAACTTCTATTTCTTCTTTATCATTTTAATCACGTCTAAAAGAGAAATAGTTTCGCACAACGTTCCGCTCGAAAACATCTCTATGGGGAGAGTAATTTGAAATCAGTGAATTATGTCACCGTTGTGTGGCTGTGACCTTTTCGTTCCAAAGAGCTATTGTTTAAGTACAAAACTACACTTTATATCCTCTTGGTGAATAAACTGTTGCTATTCTACAGGCAATGTTTTTACCTTTATTGATTTCATGTTGAGTTTGCAACGGCGGTAGCAATAGTATTTCATTGATATTCTACGGAACCTATTGGTTTCTGTCATCCTCAAGGCCAGTTCATCGTACTTTAGTTTCTTGAATTTGCACATATGTTATGGATATGGGATATCATAGAATTTGGTATTGCTTCTTAAATAATTCTTTCGTAAATATCTTATATCAAATTAAAACAATAGTCATGTTCGTTTTACATTAAGATTCTTTGATAAAAAACAAGATCTTTCGAGAGTGAATGACGTATTTAACCAAATTGATAATCTATTTTATTACCTAGACCATATTTCCGTCAGTAGAAGTATTATAGGTGGAACATTTACTTTGCTTTATATGCAATTTTCTAATTTTTGGCGAAGATTCTATAAAATTTGAGAAACATTCGGGGTTCGACATTTTTTCTAAGATTTTGTAACAGAATGAGCTCTTTGTTCTTAAATAAACTTTTGCTGCTATGTTACACCTTTATCCTATTTAACCTCTCCTTCCTTTATTATCTGTTTTCCTCTTTTCCATTTAGTTTTCACACCGATCTTCTAATTTCGTCAATTTCACTTTTCCAACCTTCTATTCGAACTAAAATCTAGCAGCACGTCGATCGCGCCCTATTTAAATTAATTTTGCTACTCCTAAATGTTGTTCATTCACTATACGTGGGAATTTTTTTGAATTAGTGTCAAAATATGAGGCACAAGATATCTCTTCCATAACAGCAAGTGTTGTGAGTGGTATGGCTAGTCAAACACTGTAGAGTGGTGGTGTCGTGCGTAGATGCGCGTTTACGGGGAAAGTAAGCTGAAGTTCTACCCCTAGTTCTGCTGTGACGATTACTTACCTACTAAGACACGTTAATGGTTCTACTCGTACTGTCTGAGCAGATGTACTTTATGTAAGCGTTTTGCCACATAAATAACTCGACTTCGCCATACTATTGTTGTTTCTAAGCCTAGAACTTATGTAGTTGCATGGAGTATTTATTCTTAATTAAAATTCACGTTTGGTGGCATTTACAAAAAATATACTCGCACTTTAGATAAGTTAAATGGTACTAACTCCATTATGACATGCCAAAACTATTACGACTTACTTTTCTCTGTGTAATCTCTTTTCGACAGAATTATTGAACGCTACATTGTCAAGCGGCCATCACTAAACTGTCTTGTAGGCAAGTTCGCAGGTTAGAAGAATACACTTGTTCTTTTCCTATATTATTCGATTCTTAGCTCAAATTCTGTCAGAAATAACTCCAATCACTTCAAAAAACTAGCTCAAGTAATAGTAAAACTCCTTTCACATTTCCACTATTACTTCAGAGATAAACGTCGCTATTTTAATGCTATTCTATCTTAACTAGTTCTTTCTCATTCACAATCGGTTCCGTTTAAACGCAGTTCGTATCATTTCGTTGATAAATGTTCAACGTTCTCTTCATCGCGCCTAAAACTTGCAGTAGCATAACGCGTTGCAGTACTGAAAATCTCTATTTGAAATCGAAAATTGGTACGGAGAGTCGTATTTTGCCTATTATTTTATTAATCTGCTTCAACCTTACAAATTAATCCCAATCTGAACATAAAGCCGCATGAGTCTATGAAGAACTTGCAAACAGAATAATAGTTTGTTTAACTGTGCTCACATTATTAAAAATTATGCATAACTTGTGAACTACCGTCATTTTATGGTGTTTTCAATTCATCAACTGAAATCAGGATGTCGGTTGTTTTCCTAAGAGCCGGATTGTCAATCTCAGCTATCCTTCATCCCAGATCTGGTTGTGATCTACCCAAGCAGACATTTCGATTCTCACTTTAAAGTTTTTGATTTTTGCAACCATTATTGTTTTTATTAGTATAATAAGATTTGTTTTCGCAATATCTTTTTCTGACCAGAAAGTTTTTCGTGCCTTACGTTTATCAATTATGTGTACAACCTACTATTTATATGTACTTTTAAATATATTTAAATTACTGTTTATTTCGCATTAAGTTCTCGATGCTTAAAAATTATATAGTTTCGCCCAAGTTCCTTATTAACTACTTTATAGTAGCTTTTGAAGTTGAAAAATGCTGTATATATTGTCATACACTTTTTACAAAATTATGATGTGGCTATAGTGCTGCTATTTTTATGATGAGTGACGTATCGTGGCAAAAAGTAGTTCCTAACCACTATCTACGCGTAGTGGCATTGATACACTGCTCATCCTTGTTTATTTTTCCTGGAAGTAAAACTTTTTGTCATATGTAAGCGCCTCAGAGTTTCCTCTTATTTTTCTAGACTCATATTTCCCTCTGAATCTTCCTCAAGTGCATTTCCCAAAAATATCTCATAAGTGAATGACTTCTGCGCTGATATTCGCTCATACAATACTATGGTGTGGATATCACGAGGCCACTATTAACACGGATATGTAAATTCATTTGTAATTTCTTTTCGTGTTTTTTTGCTGGGTGACTATATGTCTATACATTCGCACTATTCATAATACATAAATTTTCATTTTTCGGCTCCATTGATTTTCCCACTTTGTTGCGTCCCTTAATGAAAGTGATTTTCAGGCAAATGTGGTAGCCAATGAGGTTGTATATTGTATTGGCTATAATAACGGGTATTTCCCTGGCAGATAAACTCTGTTCAGTTTACGATCCATTCAAAGTCCTTCCTGATAATAATAAGGTCAAGTAAATGATTTTGTTGCACGAATTTATGACCTTTATTATTTAAAAACATTTCGTTTTTATATTGGCATTTATAATTTGTAATTTACTGCCAATTCTTTCCATATTTAAATAATTTAAGTTAATTCAAAAATGATTAGTTCAATTAAATAAATTTCATGAAATAACATTTTTAGTTCCAAATTGGAGGTTCATTCCCTCTTCATGATGATGACTGTCAGAGATTGCGACCAGATACAGTTCAAGAGATTGTAGCAATTCAGTGGGCACTCACCCACTGGAATCAAAATCCTGCTAATTTTAATTCAAAATTAGGTGAGGCAACTAATTGAGTTTCAGTTATAAAGAAGAATTTTGAAAATGAGTAGATAAAATATCACTGTACGGTTTTAAATTTCTGTAGTATATCATGTAAAAATACAAATATGAAGAGCTATTATTTCTATCGGATTTTGCAATTCAAATCTAAAAGTTACAAAATTATTTGGTATAATGCATTCATTACAAAAAGCGTGGTAACAATCACGTCATCAAAAATCTTTTAATTCGATTGAACAAATATTGCTATAGATTATAAATTATTCAATGACTCTAGGCAATTAAGTTATAAAAGAGTAAGCCTTAAAGTGTTCAGCTAGTATTGTACAATTGCGTTCCAGTGTGAGTTTACATTGATTTTCTTCTGTAGAGCAATCAATACTTAGTTGTTGATCAAGAATGATCTACAAGAACATGTGCATGCTAACCACTCATTTTATTTGTCGTGCTGACATAGTTCTATCATTCTGGTATTAAATTGATTTTTATGCTGTCGAGAGAAGGCATACTTTTATAATTTCATTTATTATTATTTAGCACTTTCTTCATTGATGAAATCTAGAGAATTTACGATTTGTTTCCTATATAAAATATAATATGTTGTATGCAGGACTCTATGCGGGTGACACGTGTTCTCGCTCCCGTGAAGCCCTATCTCAGTCCCTCCGATTTCTTGATTCTGTTGGATATCATGAACCAATTGAATGCAGAACGGACACACCTGTGGCCAAGTTACTTGGTAAACATTTGTTTTTCTCATAATTTATATTGCTTAGTTTATTGATCTTTGTGTTATGAAGTCATACAATTCTTTGTTATTGTATAGTTTTCTTACCAGGGTTAATTGCTCCTAAAGACTATAATTCCTCTCTTTCGTTGGGAACTATTCTCAGCGTTTCGGACCTTCCTGTAGCTTCTTACTCTAGTCAAGGTGTGAATGCTCTGACAGAACTAAATGTTGATAATGTGATTTCAACAACCTTAACTATAGGAGTTTATGTAGAAGCACTAGTCAGGTTAGTATTTTTTGACAGTAATAATGTTATATGAATTGTAGTTATGTTAAAAATGCAATATTATACAAGTAGTTCTCAAGTTAGGTGGATTTATATTTAAAATCCAGGAAGAAAAACAGCATATTTCAGAATCATGGCTTCTTTGCGCTCCAATCTTGTTACAATTGTAGATGATGGCAATAATTCAGAGCAAATTAAAAGGTGTGAAGCAAAATTACGAAATATGAGAGCACAACAGAAAAGTAGAGTAGGCACTGGTATAGGTACAATGCGTCTGGGAATGAAAAAATATTGTAAAAATTACAGAGTTATCGACCAACTACGCCTTTCGGAAATCTACGTATCAGAAACAATTTCTATGGATCATCCTTATCTAGCTCAAGCACTAATAGACAGTGATAGTGATATCATTGTTAGTCTTCTAAATAAGGAGCAAGTATGTTATTTCCTTTGTATAATATTTTGTTTAATCATGTACTATTTTCTTATGCTTAATTACAATATAATTTTCGGAAATTATGTCATTCAGCTTTTTGAAATTGTGCAAGATTCTTCCATATATAAAATGGAAAAGATGTGGATATCTATCCTCACCGATGGAGAAGCTCTCGATGATGTTGAACAGACTCGTATACTTAATAAAGAGGCCAAACTAGAGGAAAGGATGATTCTTTTTCATTATTTTAGTATAGTTTTACTATTTCAAAAATGCAATTAGTAAACAGGATAATTTTAGATAATTTCTATGCAACCTCATTTCAAGGAACTACCACAATTTAGAGACTACTTTCTTCGGGTGTTAAAGAATAACTATCGGAGTTATCAATTACTCACCTCTTATGTTCAACAAGTAGGAAATCTAGTTTTTCAGAATCTAATGGTATAGTCAACTAGATAAGTAGATAAATTAGACGTAATGTTTCAAGGTTTATAACTGTACCACCGATTTATGTGATATGGACAAACACGTACTGATGAAAGTATATCGACAAGCAAAGACAGCTGAAGCTGTGATCCGTATGACGTACGCATTTGCAGCAGTAGGGGCTAGCATTGGAGCAGACCCCGAAAAGGAGAGAATATGGTAAATGAGGAAATCTGTTTTTATAATATAGGTTTTGAAAGTTCTATAATCTAGTATAATGCAAGAAAAAAACGTGCAGATTTCAATAGAAATAAACTTTGGTTAAACATGGCAATGAATAATCTACGTTAAAGCGCCCATCCGTCAGCCGATTGCACAGCTCTGATTATGGATGAATTTCTAGCCCTTGACTATGTATTCAGTATCAATGATCCTTCAGAACTCAGTGGAGAAAAATTACGATTTTATAGGGGTGAGAAGAAAACTGTTATGCTACTTTTGAATAAGCCTGACATGGTAGATAATCGTTTACTAGAATTTAAAGTTAGATAAAAAGTTTTAGGTAGTGAAAATGTTCTCTTGGCGTGCGGACTGATAATTGAAGCTATCGAGTTATTTAATGATAACGAAAAAGGCCTTATGGTTTATCGTCTTCTCACGTACGTCACTGGAGAGCAACCTACTGTTACGATATCTTCGATTAGACCGGCAGATCAGAGAATGAGATCAATATGTAGTCCATATAGACCGTTTTGTGGGCAGTGTCCAAATGTACAGACTGTTAATGGAGAGGTTAGAATGGAATAATAGTATACACGACAACAAATAAATTAACAGTTAATTTTTATTGATTATAAATTTAGAGGTGAGGGTAAGAAAAGAGGGAGATATAAGGAGTGGAAAGATTTTAAGGAATTATCCTTCAGAAACATTTTTTATCTATCCCTCGACACTATCCAATGTACATTATTGCTTTGTTCGACATTCATAGTGGTGTGAATTGTCAGTCAATGAAGAGTACTGATATTAGCTTACCGATGGCGTTAGTGCACACGGTGTGTGATTATTTTATTTATTTATTAGATGTTTTATGATAGCTAAGATCAGGCTGAGGGATGTGATTTCACAAAACCAAAGGGAACTTTTTATTGAAAATATTTTTCCACTTCTCTAGTAATTTATTCTCCGAATATTCTGGAGCAGCGAAGAAATACGTGAATTTACTACTGCAAAATTCCTAAAAGTGTCAAGGATACTGTGTGAAATTACATCTGACAATTCTGCAAATTTTTGGACCACTAAACCAGTTTATGGTAGTTGAGTATAAAACTATTGACAATTTTATTTTTTCAGGTATGGACCTTTAAACAGCGTTTTCCACAGTTAGATCTTCTAAGGAACCTTGACTTTGGCGCTTTGTTAGTTGATTCATGCTCTTCTGGGAAGCAAGCTATTGAAACTGTTGTCAAAGCTGAAACTCAATGTTTCCGGTTTAATCAAGCTGGGCGAAACATTACCATCGTCCCTGGATCTGTATTTGGTTGCTTTTGTGGTTTATCTTGTTTCTTGTAGGAAATAAGTCTTAATATGATTTTTGCCCCATTACTCATTTAGAAACTATCATAATAGATAGTATTTGTAAACAAGTCTATTGTTTGGCAGGAAGTTTCAAGAAATTAATTTCAGGGTATATATCTGCGTTACATGGTGATTCTCAGGAAGCTTTAAAGGGTTACTTCTCTTCTGGTGATACAGATGCTGCCCTAATAGCTGTGGATGCTGAGCATTCTGCTCTCAGGCAATCTTTTACTGCAATGCCTAGCGGAAGGAGTCAATCACTTGCTTTACTTAGATTTCTTAATAGAATGCAATGGCAATTTGTCACTGTAGCACTCAGTGAGCAGGTTAGGAGTATTAACATAAAACCTATATTTTGTTGGATATTTCTAAGGTAGTTCCATTTCGCTATTTTTGTCAGTCTGATTCTAGGACCCAGAGTCTCTATCAACATTCCGTCATTTCGAACGTCTTGCAGTGGATCGGGGAGTATGTCTCGCTGAAGTTATTAATATTGGAGGAGTGGCGGACAATTTCCCGATTAGTATTGCTACAAATGTCACTGTGGTATGTATATGTAGGATCAATTAAAGTTTTTCTTATAATTACGTATAAATAGATGGTTACATAAACAGGTATTTGCAACTGCTCGAGATGCATCTATATATCTTTCTCTTTCACTTCGTTCACCTCGAAGATCTGTTCATGTTATGATGGGTGATGCACACGACTGGTACCTTCATGATGTGAAGAATAGGGATATGTTTGTGGGAATAGTTTCTGTCCAACCAAAGGTAGTGCTTTGAACTAGTACAATACTAATATATCTTAATATTTATTGAGTGATCTATTATTAAACATATTTTGTCGAAATTTATAACATTACTGCAAAGGCCCTAAACTATCTACCAGGACATTCTATATGCTGACTTCCGTGAATGGATGAACACCACAACTCCCTTAACATTGCCAGAAATGTGGTATTGGTCATTCATCGAGGATAAATGGCAATGTGCTTTGAGTCAAAAGAGCAAACTTACGTATGGGAAAATGTGTACTGGCGATGAACTTCTAGATGTACCCAGTCTGGGTGAGCATTTACTCATTCTGTTGAGAATATATAGGGTAAAGGTAGCATTACTTTACTATATTTTGAGAATTGCATATTTTCCTTATACCTTGTTTACTCTGAAGACTAGATTATGCAAATATGCGCCATTTTTTAAAATAATTTCTTAGGCCGAATGACTAAATCTGGTTACCTCGCTCGTGGTGTCGAGCGTTTTCTATTTGCTATGGATTCAGTATATAAGGCAAGTATATGTTCAGAAAAATATTTCACTGAACACTCACCACTGATTACTTTTAGAAGTTATGTCCGGCGCAAAGTGGGCTATGTATTGAATTTTACGAGAAAGGGCGACGACAGATTCTAAACCTATTGAAAAAAGCCAATGTTGAAGATGATATAGAAATTTATGAGTACCTACCTGTGGAAAATGGTTAGGGGATTATATTTAAATTTGTATAGCAAATAGTCCTACGACTGATCACTTATAGTTGATAATTTTTTAGAACTTATATTAGTATTTTCAGAACAGTTTTCCTACCGTTCCATTGGCAACTGGTCTATTTCAAAGGGATTACACATGCAAACCTTATATCGTAGTTTTTCACAGAACTCAACAACAAGTCCTGTTATGTCGAAATGTCAACCTCCAATGTGTAAATGTTTCTTAGATGGAGATTTTTTACAGGTCAGGACTAGGTGTTCTATTAATTTAGCTTGTGGGTACAATAGAGAAAATGAAGAACATTTTAAAATGCTAAGAAATTAACTATAAGGAATCATTTGAATAATATTATTCATAGCGTCCTCTCGATTCCTTTGTTCTATCGTCGGAGGAGATGGTTAGTGATGTCATCAGCGGATCATATGTTAAAAAACAACCTGCATTTGGAGCAGAGATTGTTAGCTATCCCTCAGTATGTAAAGATATACTAAGCTTATAATATACATATAAGTGTTCCAAAGAAGGTTAACGTTAGGCTATACTTTTTATAGGTGTTCGAACATTTATCATTAGGAAAGTGGCGATCTCGACCACACAATTTTGTTCTCCTTGCTCTTATTACTGTCCTTGTAGTCATGGCAGTTGCAGTACTTATTCTGGGTTTGGTTTTCTTACTTAAGTTGTATTTTAATTTAATTTTTTTAAATTGTATGATTCAGTGCTGGTGAAGTTGTACCTACGTGTAGTGAAGGGTAATCAATCTCTTGGTATTTCTCTACTAGTGGGAATAATTACTCTATACGTCACTGCTTATTTTTTTATTTTTGATGCAACAGATTCTGTAAGTTACGTTCATTACATATTAATTAACATTGAGAAAGTTGATTTGACAGGTTCATAGGTTTGTCGTCTACGAGTTATTCTCCATGGACTTGGATATACCATCTGCTTTGGAGTAATGATTGCAAAGGCGACACAGCTAAGAAATGCTGAGACACTTGGATTTGGTACCGCTGTGCACATTTCGTTTTGGAATTACTGGCTATTACTTTTCTTTATAATTGGGGTCCAAATCGCACTTAGTACAAGGTTAGTTTATTAGAACCTCTCGTGTTCCATCATAGACTAGCTATTGTACATATAGTAATATATTTAACAGTAATTAATGACACTCTTGACAGATGGATAGCTGAGCCTTTCATGTCAACAATTGGAGTTTTGGATACACACTCTCACATGATGTGCACTCTCGGTAAAACCGAGTTTGTATTATCCAATGTCTATGTCATCATTCTTCTTTTTTTGGCTCTTTTTATTAATAGCCGTAATAGGAATATTAAGAGAAATTATAAGGTAATGGAGTCTGTCTTAACTATACTATAATTTTATAAACAAGTAGAAATTCTAAGCAGCGTTCACAATTTTGAATAGGAACTAATAATCTATAACTCTAAATGAGTATTAATATTTTAGGAAACTAAGTGGTTATTCGTTTCTGCATTAGTATGCACAGTTACATGGTTTCTTTGGATTGTGGGGTATTTCGCGGTGCCCTACCATTTAAAGGTTGTTTTTTTCACACTGTATTTTACTAGCTCCGATTAACTATAGATGTTTTCAGGAAACGGTAATTGTGTGTGAATTGATTGTTTGTGCGTCTGTATTACTAAGTTTTTTGTTTGGACCTAAAATTTATATTCTACTTTCGTATGAACCTGTAGTGGTGGAATTTAAACCAGAAGTAACTCCCCATGATATAGGATTGTTTGAGAAAGGTAAGGTATAAATTCTGTACAGTGCGATGATTACCTAGCTTTGGGGTTTCAGAAGATGATCTTCCATCAGTGCGAGCAGTATCTCCTGCCAGTAGTACAGATTCGGGGAATCGAACAGCATCAACCTATAGCGGACACCAAAGATCTCAGCATACATCAAGTGCAAGTAGTGGAAACTACAGTGATGATCAGGTTATCATGCACCTATTAATCAATTAGACATAATAGTAATTTTGAAGTCAACTGATTTGCCCAATGATTATATTATTTGCACATAATTTCAGTCCCCTATTTTCCACACAGTTATACGAAAGAAGAATAAGCTAAGACGATCGCAAAGTGAACATGAGATGAGCAACACACAGGTCAATACAAAAATTAGTCATAAATTCTATACCAAGTGCGCTTCTAATTATCGTTACTTTTAGATGTGCGTATTTCCTGAAGTGGCAGTCATTAGAAGTCCTCTGAAGGCTGGAGCTTATAAGCTTAGGATACGTAAAAGTGATCGAGTTCAGCAGATTCCCTAAGAATGTTCTGAATTTGCTATTCTTGGTTATATGTACATATTTTGAAATTGCAATATTCACTGGGAACAGTAATCTTGAGTAACATTCTTAACCAGTGTTTTAATATTTCGCGCATTCCTATTCTACTGAGATTTAATGTACTCCCACTGAGTTTGCTGGAATATTGAATGAATATAAGATATGAGGTAAGGTACATGCTCATTTCCAATGTGATATATCTTGAGATTATTATTTATTTAAAGCTCAAGCGTTGTTTATATATATAAATAGAAATGGGACGTAAGGAGCTACATCTCCCCACAGAGATCAATAGTAGATATCCCCCCGGTTAAACTATCCAATAGTAGGGTCTATGGGGTGAGATGTATGAACATTATTAAACATTGTGTAAAACATTATTCGGTATCAGTATCACTCTCTACATCTGGTATATTCTTCGTCAGTTCTAGAACATGCTCAACTGGTCTTGGCCGGCCGTCCTCACCAACTGTCCCCGGGTGTATGATTCCTGACGGTAGATAACTCGGTTTGAGAGAAATGTGGTTCGTAAACGAAAATCTAACCAGTATTCATTAGTTTGTGCATGGCATCTACTAGTCGCATAGCTTCATACTCCTTCTGTTCTTCACTCATTCCATTAAGTGGTGATGAACATGAAGGTGGACGTAGACATCCGGTCACAGGGTTTACTCTTAAATCAATAGATAATTTCACGCGAAGACAAGGACCTGGTCTTATTTCGACCAAGCTGGTAGTGTTTCTAATAAACTAGGAAGACTTTTACCCACTATCTTGAACCTACAGACTGCGTCAACACAGAAGAAGTGCTAAAGATATATCGTAGAATTTCTTACCTATCTTGGACAGCTTTGTACTCTTCTGTCTCCGAATCTTCACTGTCTGACTCGTTTTTTGGTGCATTTATTTGGCCAAGTAAGCCCGAATTAGCTAATAAGCCAGCAGCATGACCCAATCCAGTGTATTTGATGAGGCGATTAACTTAACAACAGCTATTTCCAGTTCTCCACTGTTTTATTGGAAGAATAACCATTTGTAGATAGTTTACCTGATCGTTTGCATAATACGAAGAGAAACTCTGCTGCAAGGTCCTTGCTGAAAGCGGGGCTCATCATGACGCGGATAATTTTGTTACGCAATGAATTACCTTCGTCTGGTCGACGAGATACATCTGTGTCCTTCAGTGGAGGAAGGATCTGAACATTTTCTGAAAGGCTTGAATAATTGATTACTTTTACCTGTGTAATAGATTTCGCTCCAGTACCAAAGGCTTGGCTTGAATGGGATTTTATTCCTCATGGATAGAAAATGTTTAGTTTTACGGTGCTAACTGGACAACACTAGGAATTATACGCAAAAACTAGTATAGAAACAGTGGTCCCCAAGGAGATTTAGCTTAAAGAATCGACCATGTTATTGTTTTTCAATCGTTACGCCAATATTTAACTACAGATAATACAAACACGGTTTTGCCAAGAGTGCACAGCATAAGTCTGAAACACCACTATCCCACCTACTAATAACTAGAAGTATTATTACTGAATACTATTAGATTTAAATCCAAGTAGAATTTACAATGCATTTCGATTATAGTAAGATCTAAGTACGGGAGTTACAAACAGGATAACTACTCACCTTCATCCTACAGTAGCGTCGAGCCTCTTTACTTGCTGTACATAATTTAAGCGCCGACCCTAGATAAGTGCTCAGCAATTCAGCATCGGATTTGTCACTCTAAAGAAAATCTAAATAGATCTCAAATAATATAAAAACTTCTAGAAAGAATGAATCACTCACAGTATCTAGCTTCCGTTCCATTGCATTCAATAAAGCTTGAGAAAAAGACATATCATACAAATCAAAGTGTTCTGTACAGTCGTCAAATGATTTCATCTAAATGATATAATACCAACATTTTTATTATCAAAGCATAATAAAAGAGCCCAACCTTAGGACACAATATGTTATAATCTAATTTTAACGTTGCCATCAAATTAACTGCATGTTGCTCCATAGTTGGGATGTGTACTTTACATTTCAAAATTGATAACACGAGAATGGTAATGTCGACGAGAAATGACTGAAACGGTATACGTGTGAGTATAAGCTAGTCATAGGCATTGAAAACAGTTAAGTACAAATGAAAAAATTTTAAGTCATCACTATAATATAGACCAATTTTCGTTATAGTATTTTAGAAAAACATTGAGATACAAAAAATGAGATGAAGAACACACCTCTTTGATCTCATCTGCTCGTCGAAATGTTATATTAAAGAGAATCTTACACGCTTCAATAGCTCTTTCTGTACGACATTCAATATCAGACGGTGGTTCACCATTATCTCTCAGTTTAGCAGCATCAAGATACTGTCTCACAATATGTACCCATGTATCAAAGGATAAACTATCTGAGCCCCATGCTCGCTAAAATTTTGCATAGTAAATGAAAAACTTAAAAATGACGTGTCAATACTCCACATGAAGTGCTATTACCTGAACATCTACAGAATGAGCTGAAATCAGAAATGCAAGCCTGAGATCAAAATACCACAATGAAGAACGCATGTCATCTGTTAACTCATTAATCCATTCAAATCTTCCCGAATAATCAAATGTAGTAAAACGATGAATACGTTCCAATAAAGGACCAAGTGATTTAGTCCTGAAACATTTTTGGAAACCCGATTTTTTGGGACTTGATTGATCTTAATTTGATATGGTGAATCCATACTAGAGACGGAATAATAGAAACTAACTGAACTAACTCAAACATCTCCCTCATTTTCGCACTGTTGAATAAAGTGTTGACGAGACACTTCTCAGCTTCCATAATATCTAAGGAAAATCAAGAATAAAATACAAGAGAAAAATAACGTTACAAATATTTCCAACCTGCCACGACAATTTTGCACGGATTTCCAGTCAAAGCACTGCTATGTATAATAAATTCTTCAATAGATTCAGTAAGGATGACCTCCAACTGGTTTTTATCTCTTGCCAAAATACGCAATAGTTCAAGTAAAGGAGCCACAAGAGCGGGAGACTTCCGCTCTATTTCAATCAACTTAACGATTTCCTAAAATCACCACTTATATACCAATTCATTTCACTGAAGTATTTTTAACCATTGTCCCACTGTCTAAATTATTATCATAATTATAAAAAGCCGAGTAACAATACCGCATAAATTGAACTTACTTGTCTTGTAAAATAGTCTATATCAGCAAAATGGCTCTGATTCGCTAACTTTGAATTGATGGATCTTAGTAATAGAAGAACTTCCTCATCATTTGTTGACATTATACTTTTTAGACGCTCAATATTTAGTACTTCAACCATTCTCGGATCCAATAACTGAAAAAAGAGAATTAACAGATTCTCATAAAAACTACACAATAAATTTAGCTAAAATTCCAAAGCAGTACTAATAGAAAATATAATTATCAATGGTCGACTGTAATTTCTACTTGTAGCCTGTATCTAACGATATCATTAAATACATAACTGCACTCTTGATAATTATATTAGATATAATAGATTAAACTAGTTACATACACGTATACATTTACATCATGGTTACCCTAGCAACCGTAAGTCACTATAAATCTATTGTTTTCCAAGGAAACTAGGACTTCATAAAGCGAAAAATAAGTAATAAAATAAGCAAACAATTAATATAGGTTATTCAAAAAATCAGAAATTACACCGAAATAATACAGATTCATAGAAGAATTACATACGAAATCTTTGGATATTTATTATAATAGTTAACTACACTATAGCATTCTATAATCACTGATTCTTTGTCTTTGGAAGTACATCAGGCTTCTTATTAGTGGGTTGAGGAACTCTGTCAGGACGCATTGTAATCTGAAAATTAAAGACCCAATGCATAATAGCAAATCAGCATAACTACTGAGCCGGATATTTCATAAATGATTTAACAGTTTGGTAAATGAAAAAGTTGAAGATATAAAAACTATAATATAACTGGCAAACCTCGGCATCATAATATGAATATTGCTCCATATTTAAATATTTGTCAGCTTTATACAGCGCCCAGTCCGGTTTTCCACCTATATTAGTTCATAACAGTAATCGTTAAAATACACCATTATATTTATGGATCTATAAGGTTACAAAGACAAAAATTAGACAGATGTAAGTAACTTTGTCCTAAGCTAATTTAACATACCTCCCAACCTTCTCATTGCATCTGCGTGCTCAATGCCTGTGGTTGTCTTAGGAGCAGCAGATGATAAATGACGAGCAAAACGAGAAAGCATACCTGTTATGTTCATAACTTCAAAAAAATCGTTAGAAGAAAGCTGAATCTGTTCTCAACATTATAAACAATTCAAGATTACGAGAAATAATGTCCCAGAAACACCGGTTCTATGCCATGGCTAGAGTGCAGACAACAAAGTGGAAGAACTGGGTATGGACTTGGAAATTCTTCATTAGTAGAATACAGATCATGGAACTTCCATGCAATGAGTCTTTTAAAAAAAGTAGTTTCTTTTGAGAAGATCAGTAAAAGTATTGCTTATGATAAAAATACCTCGAGGAATATACAACAATGGTTATAAACTAATACTTCTTATACAGTACCTATACTTATGAACTATGAGTACGATGGACTGTCGAATGTTATTTCCGTTTGTGAAATTCTTCGCCATTATTTCTCATACAAACCTTTAATTTTATTCCACAATCCCCACTTAGCAGACGGTACTATTTTTAGATAGTTTTGTCAGTTTTAAGTCGCTTAAAATACGCTCTTTAATCAATATATATTTGTTGTTGCTTAATAGACCAGAAACTAGATTAAAATCTAAAAAGAATGTTTTAATTTTATACATTTTATTGACGCATAAATAATATTTAAAAATCACCTAAGTCTATCACTTTTTATTTCCTTACTAGATCTAAAACGAAGATTTAAAATGTGAACAACGTAATTCAGCACATCAATTAAATATTACATGTTTTGTACAAATACTGATTTCTCACTTAGAATTACCAATTAATATACTCATAACAATAACATATTGGACATTAGTGCTTCTTGGTTGAAATTACTGGTTTCACATCACACTTTATTTTGGACTGAGGTACAAATATGCAATTAGACCATATTCTATTACCTATTCCTTTCGAGGCACGCCATTCTGGCGCCCCATTTTCGTTATTCTATCACCTAAACCTATTTCGCGTACATTCTATGGCACAGGGACGACTACATTGTGGAAATAAATAATTAATTCTCTTTATTTTCCTTATATTGAGTACTAAGTGCAGATTTATGTGTTTTTTTTCGTTTTAACAGTAACTTTGGTACTACTTTTTACTTGAAAATATTTAGTATATTCGATTTTATCGTGCTTCAGCTACACATTATATATTTCAGTGTCAATGCTTTTACTACCAGAATGACCTAACTTAATGTTGTGGCTTCTATCCGTTTTTCTGGTTGACATAATTCAGTTAGTCAACACTTGTCCTATTTTGTGTAGCTGTCGAGATGATGTAGTAGACTGTTCACTGAGAGGTCTAAAATCTATTCCACCAGAGGTCCCCACTTCGACGCGACACCTGTTAGCGTAAAATTACCTATTGTTAAAACTAATAGTTTCATATTTTTATTCAATTTTTAACCATTGTAGTGATCTTCACGGTAATGACATAACGTATATATCTGCTCGATACCTCACTGGAATGAGTAGCCTAATCACTCTGTAGGTTTTCAATAAGTCTTCTGAACCTAAAATCTTAAAATTTTAAAAAGTGTATTTAATTACATGTGTTGTTTTCAGTGACTTATCTGAAAATAAAATACATTTTTTTGATGTTGATGTCTTCAGGGATCTACAAAGGTTAAAGTATTTGTGAGTAATATCATTTACTTGGTATAAGTTTCTGGCCGAATTTGAGTGGTTTCTTTTAGAGACCTTAGTAAAAATCGTCTTGATTCTCTACCGAGTGGACTGCATTTGCTGGGTACATTGCACACCTTGGATTTGTAAGTATATTTTGTGGTTCAATTGCATACCTAATTCGTAATATATTATTGTATAATCTCTAGTAGTTTTGCATATTTCCAGGCGTTCAAACTCGATTTCTTCTTTATCTTTAGATAACATTTCTTTCTTAGAATCAGTACGCAATGTAGATTTATCAAGGAATCTTATTTCTCAATGGCCAACAGGACTATTCAAACAAGCTCCAGTGCTTGAGAAACTGTAATTTTAAATCTTTTGAATAGTTATATATATATATGACCATTATAAATTCATTGGCAATTTATTTATTTTTCGTGTTGAATTACAAAAATATTTTCAGTGATATCTCCCACAATCTCATATATACACTTCCCGCTCGAGTGTTTTCGTCTCTTTATACTCTGAAATATCTTCATCTCTCCCATAATAAGATTACATCACTAGATAGAGAGTCTTTCCAGGGACTTTCAGCACTTAAATCAATGTGATGTTTATTTCTTCATGCCCTTTGTTGCGGTATTTTCCTTGAATTTTTTGAATAATCGGGTTGAGATATTTTATGGAATTTGAGAAAACTTTAATATAATTAAATATGTATATTTTTCTTTATTTTAATGGGAAAGATTTAATGTTATAAAATATCATTAGAGTTTAGTTGTACTTTCTGGAATTACTTAGGATCGTATTTTACTGAATGATTCTTACATTTTAGCAATCTCTCCCGTAATAAAATTCGTTTTATTCCGTCTTTGGCATTTAATAGCCTACAGTCACTTCAGAATCTTTCTCTGGCCAGAAATGAAATTCATAGGTTTGTTAGTTCTGTTTTGTGTTAGCTATGTTTCCTTATCATTGAAAACAGTTATTTCCCTGCAGAATAGAAGATGGAGTTTTCTTGGGATGTGAATCGTTATCTCATCTTAATGTCTCAAGTAACAAGATTCATCTGCTATCAGATGGTTGGCTCTTTGGTTTGAATAAACTCCAATATTTGTAAGGTTTTCTATCGCTTCTAATTTCTTACTAATGAACTTAGAACAATATTAGAAAATATAATTTCCATAATCTAGAGACATTTCTCAAAACCACATATCATCTATTGATCCTGGAATCTGGAAACAGTGCACCAAATTAAGGTTTGTTCTATGACTTATAGATTTTTAAATTCACTTCACATGGGTATTTAAATGCATTTATGGTTCTTTGATTGCTTATTTAGGTGGCTATCTTTATGTAATAACCGATTACAATCTCTTCCATCCGGTGCTTTTCGGTATTTATATCAGTTAGAACATCTCATTCTTTCTGGTAATTCACTTGAAAGCCTACACAATATGGCGATGACAGGATTAAATAAACTTAATAGGTATAGTTGCTGTTGTAAATATTTTTATTATATATATGTGAAAGCCCTCTTAAAAGGGCTGAATTTATTATGGAGAGTAAATAATTCTGTAAATCTACCAGTAGATATAGTCTTCAAATGTTTATTAAGAGTTTTGGTTCGAATTCCATTATATTGTTTTCTGTAAGTTTTTGATTTATTAAGTGGTTAAATAGTTATTGTAAATTTAGTTGTTAAACAATGTTCTATAATTCACATAAATTTATATTTTAGTATTGACCTTTCATCTAATAATCTTGCTAACCATGTGGAGGATGGATCAGTATTATATAATGGTTCAATGCCGTATCTAAAGTTTTTAAAATTTTCAGACAATAATTTGAAAGTTATTCCTACTAGGTAAATTGATTGTTTATATTATGTTCTTTTCAAACTTCATTTAAAAAAACAACTATTTGTATTTTAGAGCATTCAGTCGCTTTTTTGCTCTTGAGGAGCTTGATTTATCTGATAACCCGATTGCTACGATGTATAGAGATGCGTTTGAGCCACTTAATTTAAGAAAACTGTGAGTATATTTCATGCCTATATTTTTTTAGATGTTACATAGTTTACGGAATTATATATACTTATTCTAACTGCTTTTTAAGTACTAATAATTTTATGCATGATTCCAAATATTTATCAGATTTCTTAACACATCTTCATTATTATGTGATTGCCATGTATCCTGGTTTGCAAACTGGTTATCTGTTAGCAGTATTGACCGGTTAAATATAGTTGCACGCTGTGCTCACCCCCACCAGCTTTTTGGAATCGATGTTGTCGCTATTGATACTTCAAATTTAACTTGTGGTATGTTCTGAATACAGTGAATTAAGGCATAAGTTGTATCTACGTAGAGTCGAGAGTATGCGTTATGCGTATTTTAGTCAGTGATTCACCACGGACAAGAATTATTCTTCATCCAGCTGCTCACATTAGAACAGTTAAAAACAATGCAAACCTTTCATGCTCAGGATACGGACAAGCCCCTCTTCATATTGAGGTAATAGGAAATGTCTAGATATATAATTGTAGATGGGGATTTTAGTCCTTTTTACAGGATTATGGGAAAACATTCAAGTATATTAAGCAGTTTTACTCATATAATATAGCTTATTTCAACGCTATAAAAGCTCACTTATTTTAATTCTAAGATATTTTATTCTTAGCTATAAGTAATTATATTGAGTTCAGTTCTCACTAAAATGCAACAGAATAACAGAGTAGTTCGCTTTCTAATCTTTTTATAGCTCTTTTATTGCTCTGCAGGTCATTTGAAATGAATATATTACTGTTAATAATGTTAGTAAAGATAACACATTCATGTAGAAGTTCGCACTGCATTAGGTATTTCCGAACGATTAAAGATCTTCATTTTATTTCTTAATTCGTTCTTCGGGGCAGTGACGTAAATATATTTTTCCTTTATAACTTATAGTTAAATCTTGATCAATTGATAGCTGAATCTTGACTGTCAAGTTAAATTAACTTTTCACTATTGGATAATTTTTTTATATCGAATTCCCCATATCAAGATTGTTATTAATTGTTTTTGCTCATTTTTGAGCAACAAAGCAATACAATTAAATTAATATAACCAATATAGCAATTATACATGTTCTCATTGATTTATGCATCATATATTAATATCTATTCACTACATCCGTCAAATTTGATATATAAATATAAAAATGTAGCAATCATGGGTGCTTTTAGATTCTACGAGGCGTTGATATTAATCGTATTTCATGTAGTAATCATTCTACTTTAGTGGCGAGTGATTAAGGATGGTAAACCGAGGAACTTATGGCAGGATGGGAACACTATCATAACAACCAATCATACCAGAATATTTAATGGTCAGTGCCGTATTACTTCTAAACAAGCTCTAATTTACACATTTAGTAAGTATTAAGTGCAAAGATGTTTTAAAATTTAAAAATTTAAACAAATAGTTATTCCAGGAACAGTGAGTGACCAGGAAATTGTGGTTAGTGAACTTATTCTTTTAAACGTTGGACTAATAGATCGAGCTGAGTACCAGTGTGTTATAAAAAACAGATTTTCCATAGATTACAGTAATCGGACATTTCTTGAGGTGGGAGGTGTTACTTTTATATATAATCAAAAGGGTAAACATTATTGTTGTGAAATTCAAATAATGAATGTATTCGCTTGTTGGTATTACGCAATTTGAATTCGCCCTTCTAATGAGTCTTTCTATTAATTTACTTCGATATCGGTTTTCGAATTTGCCATCTTTATAATGATTTCAAATCTTTAACTTGTTGTTTTAGGTTCAACAGCTTCCTACATTTGTACATAAACCTAATGATGTATCACTGTTAATTGGACAAAATGCCAGAATCATATGTGCTGCTACAGGTTTAAAAAAATGCCTTATTTCGATAATATGTTGGAAAGTAATTTGCAAACAAGAACCGAATTTTAAAATATTTTTAGTTTTAGTTTTTCTAGTGATATTAAATAAATTAAGTTCGATATTTGCTATTTTATGTTTACCTCTACCTGTAATGAAGTGGACTAAGGATGGTGGCTCTTCATTCCCAGCAGCCACTGAGCATCGACTTTATGTTAAGCCAAATGACGACCATTTATATGTTATGAATGTCTCAGTCAAAGATCAGGTTAGCTGTACTTCTTAAACTAATCTGATATATACAGAGTGAGTAAATGTCTTACATATCTCTAAAACTTAATATAAATTGTTGCTTAAAAGCTTTGAGAGTTTGGGAATCCTAGATCTTTAGTCGTATTAATATTATTATCTCATTTTATTAGAGAAAGACAGTTATTGGTTTATAAAAATACCGACTTTAACATTTTTTAATATCTATCCAACTTTATTTTTTCCAGATTTGTTACTTTAATAACTGAAATGATTTTTCTGCATAAAATCTGACTTATTTTAAAAAATTACATGTAATGTTTTCAAGTAATCTGTAATTGAACTTCATATGTACAGTGTATAAATGAAGTTAATACGATAGAAAAACCTCTTAAGCTTTCATGGGCGTCTTCAGACCATATTTATTTATTTGTTTCAAAATGGCTATAAAAATTGGAATGTTTCTTTTCTGGCTCATCCTCTATGCATTATAGGGGGTATATACATGTCATGCATCAAATGAGGCAGGAAGCATACAAGCTAGTGCTACCTTACGTGTTTTTGGTTAGTTACTGAGTAATCTAATAAATCTAATTCTCTATAGTACTAGTGATAATTCAGTAGTTTTTAGGTTATTCTTTTATGATATAAAAAACGATTATGGAAATATTTACTAGTTTCACTGCTATTTTTCATTTAGGTAATTCATTCCACTCGAACCTAGCTAGCGTACATGTATTCGTTGGGGAAACGATATTGCTGGACTGCTTAGTTGATCTGTTACTTGGTAGTCAACGAATGGTATTCATATAGTTACTATCTGGATTATAATACAGTACGTTCTGAAATGATAGTCCACTTTTTTCCCTTTTTTCTTTACTGTTCTTAGTCGTCAGATTTATCTAATTTTTGTGGAGCAAGACGTGACAATTTTGGAAGTCCCCAGTTTTTAGTTCATCATTTTTCAAAGAAAAAAAATGGGGCCTTTTGTGTTCTTTTACTTGAAAATCGGTAACTTTTCACCGCTCGGGAATTATAGTCCACTTTAAAAATTTAGTTGGAAGTGTGCCTGAAATGATTTTTCAAGTACTAATAAAAGTAGCTGTACTAACTATTAGTTAATTGTTTTATACGTTGGTGGTTATTACTTTTGTTGCTAACATATTCTAATAAAGCGGACTATTATTTTCGAAGAATTAGTGATTTTGAATAAAAAGATCACGAAAAGCGTTGTTATTTTTTAAAAGAAAAAGATTTAAACTCGAGACTTCCAAAATTACGTCTTACCTCAAAAAAAATCTAGATAAATCTGATGACTGAAAACAGAAAAAAGGGCTATTATTTCGGAACGTACTGTATATAGAGATTAAAGCCATGCAATCCTATCTTGTTAGCTCATTTGATGTGGAGAGAAGTGAACTGAAAAAAAAGAGATTTATTTTAAAAATGTTAATTTTTTTTTTAAATATCAGGAATTGCTAGGGATATTCATTATCTATCATATAATTATATCATCCTAATTATAATGGCTTTTAGATATGGACAAAGGATAATGAATCGTTGTATATCGATGATGATCGTACTGTGTTAAAAGCTCAAGGGCAGGCTCTACTTATCCGAAAGGTAGGTAGCATTTGTTTTGTTTTTTGTATGTAAGCTGTCTAATTATTAATATGGTAAACGTATAAAAAACCTATAAATTTTAGGCTCAGTTGAGCGATTCAGGACGGTATGTATGCGAGCTGTGGGCTGATAATAATCAATTAGCTCGACAAACTACATCAGTATATGTTGAAAAATATACTATAGGCGGAAGTGCTCAGAATGCAAAATTTTCGCCAATTAAAGATGACAGAGGAATACATTTGCTATCGGTTCCGCTGATCATTGCTTTATTAAGGTTAGTTTATAAGAAGAACTTAAAGTAAAAGTAGGAATGGAAATTTTCATTGTTTAATTTGTTTTTTTAAAAGATAAATTCAGTTGTTCATTATTTCAGTTTCATCATATATGGCTTATCATGGTCTTTTATTTATTTTCGACGGGCTAGGCTTGGAAGAAGAAGACTAGTTAATGTATAAAGACTGGATTTTTTTGTGTTAATCCAGGAGATAGCCAGGTGGTATAAGCCTCAACATGTTTTCCCTCATTCATCGGATTAACATATGTGAACATCTTTTATTTCTCTGATTATTGTATTCAGTTAACTCGGGTAGATACCATTTCCTATGCAATTATTCTAGTAGGGATGACTGACTAGTTTTATTTGGTGCAATTAAATACTAGTCTTACTTAAATATTTTCGGGTTTTCCTAGTCATAGATACATTTGTATCACTGTTATTTTTTATTACTAGAAATTACAAGAAAACTTGTACATAGATAATAAATGAGGAGTACATATGTTCATATCTCTCATAAGAGTTATTTCTGTTGATTTGAAGTAATAGCTATTTGTAGTGTAAATATTTTTATGACTTGAACGTAACTAGGAAATTGTAATTATGTAGATCTGGTAGAAGCAGTATGTTATAAGGTCTTAAATTCATGCTGAATTTGTCTTAAATAGGTGTTGTCAATTTTATTCACAAAATCCACTAAATAAGCTTTTCTGAAAATTCATCATCGGTGGTAATTTCGCCTGCACCAAGTGTAATTCTATCGGTGTTTATCGTGATTTCAGCTTTCCCATTTTCTTCCAATGAGACCGTAGGTACTTCTTCTGCCTACAAATTGCTTTTGTTGTATATTCGTGTATGTATACAGTCGTTGGTTTTTGAAGGTTCTTATCAGTTTCACCATTTGTCAGTGTTCGTGAATCATTATAAAATTCTATTGGAGACTTCGTTTAATTTAATTTAACGTTACTTTGAACTACTATTTTAGATTTTTCCTGAAAAGTACTTTTAAACTTTATTTTATATCTATGGATCCTTGGTGGACTTGTTATTGCTGTTAAAGTTTGCATTCTGGGTTCTCCATAGTTTCATTCGTCTCAAAAATGATTTATTTGCTTTATTTATCCTTAATATACAGGTTACCTGCATAGATTTCTGCGGTCTTTGTACTGGTGGCATTATTTCTCGCTCTTCTTCATCGCTGTCTTCATCTGAAGTTGTATCAGCATACATGATACTCATTGAAGGATTGGTAGGAGGTGGAGGTATGCAGTCTTCTAAAGTGAGATTTTCTATTCTTCCATTAACTAAAATATTTATAGCCATTGAAATATCTGACTAAAATTCGTTATTGTATATCGTTTTATATCAAATGTGATTCGTGTAGATCTTTTACTGAGAATTTTGTTTAACTAGTAATATATGTAAAACTCCTCTTATTTCTAACCTGAAAGAACATCTGCTGTTAATTCCGTTAAAGAATCAGAATCCGTTTCTTTATTATCTTGAATTGATTCTAGCGTTGGGGAAAAGTTATTGAGTTCTACCTCCAGTCTCCCATCAATCCCATCCCGTGTACTGTCCTTATTTTTTCCATCTTCTTCTTCGGAGTTATTCGCTGTTTTTGAGTCTTTTTCTGCTATTTTATCATTTATTCTTAGGTCCTCAAATTCGATATTATATTTGATTAGTTCTGATGAACGATCCTGGTTGTCCTGCGTATCGGTGCTTTCTATGACCTCCACAATATGAGCTTTCTTCCCACCATCACTATTTTCGGAATTTTTGTTTCTGTCATCCAATGAAAACTGAATATCAGTCAGTTCTGATTCATCAACTTCTTCTACTACATTTGTTTGTATCGAAATAACATCCTTAATAATAATTATTAAAATAATAACAATAACAACAAAGAATAACTAATAATTCTATAGTAGGTATCACCTATTCTTTAGAAATTTTAGTCGTAGTCTACTGTATTTCTATAGGACCAAAGTAGCGTATTTTTATCTAAAGCTGTCAAATCTAATGTGGGAAGTTCTTATGTAAAATAATTGATTAGCTTGTGGAAAACAACTGATTGGGTCACTCCTATTTTATTTTAAGGATAATTTTTTAAATAACTGCTTAATTTGTGAATATGCATTATATTAACCTCATGGATCTTTATTTTATTCATATCGTGCTAATAATTTTCTGGTATAGTTCAATTTATTACCTCAATCACCTCTTCAACATCATCAGTCTTATCATCATCAGCACATATCTCGTCCATCATTATGTCATTCATATTGAAGTTATCAGACGTCCTTTCTACTACGATTCTTGGTTGCACTGCGTCCACAGTGCGTGTATCTGATTCTTTGACTTCTTCATTCACTCCAACTAAACCTTCTTCACATCACACATTTAAATAGATGCATTCTACGGTCATGCAAAAAGATAATCACAACTTAGGCACTACCTTAGCCATAATAATAATTAGGTTAATGAACAAGAGGGGATAATTAAATCTAAGTAAAATTTCATCTGAATTTTGCAACAACTCTTTGGATTTGTAGTAGAGACTAATCTCTTTCTTAATGAAATGATGAGATGATGAGCCCAGTTTGCGTATATTTTTAGTTACAACAAGTACCTTAAAATTATTGCAGTTATTAATTGGAAATATTTAACTAGCGAAAATGGAAACCTACCTAGGCTAATGTCTTCAAAACCATCTATAGATTTTTTTGGTGAAGAACTGTGCGCATTCCATTTGGTTGGATTGGTGATGGATTCACCTGCAATTATAGTAGTTAATGTACTGTTTAAAAAGCCTAGTGAAATGTGCTAATCATTTTTGATGGAATGTTGTTATCTAAGAACGTTAGAGAGCAAAATTAAGAGGACTGTCTTATTGGTGTAGTGTATTTATTATATATTTACCTACATTATTATCCTTGGAACCTTTACTCGTTTTATTAGCTCACTTTTAACAAGTTGAACAGGAGGCTCATTTGATGTACTACCAGCGCAACAACATATTCGCATAATCACTGAGCTATTTGTGACCCCGGATTCAGTCATTATCTGAAACTTGCTCAACATTATTTTAATATCGAACAGCAAACAAAAATCTCGAATCTACGATAGGAAATAACATAGTTAACCATTAGATTTAAACGGAATATATAGACGTGCAATAATAATATTTGCTTTGCTCTAATTCTTAATATCGATATTCAGTAGGTTAGTTGATACCAGATTAAATTAGAAATTTACTCAAGAGTAGATGTAAAATTATTTTTTCATTATATTGGAATTCATCGCCTCTATGTTTCTTAAAGTTGGTTTAATGCGGAAATGTGACTTTAAGAGTAGTTTAGAGACAGATGAGAGCCATTATCAGTGGTATCCAAGTCTTTTTGGCGCTGCGGTCGATAGCTGCTTGCACCAGTCAAACATTAGACAAGAGTTCCTGGTTCATTAAATGGATGAGTAAAACCAAACTTTAGAAAGGGTGCTAAAAGGATTGCTTTTAAAAGTATTGTCCCTAAGATTTAATAAAAATTATCGCGTTTTTGGAAGTTTGGAAACATAGCTTTTAGATCAATCACATTCTTACATATTATTTGAAAAAGGCGGTTGATAAAGATTTTGACTCGAAATTTCTGCACGTATTCTATCCAAATTATTTTAGTTTTCTATCGTTTAAATAACTGAAAGATTTTTCTGTGAAAGAGTTGGGTATCTCCAAAATTTGTCAAAGTTTACAAATTGTTTTAACCATTGTTTCTGCGGATAAATAGATAGGAACAATAAATTCTTTGATGCTATAGCAGTTTTTTGGTAATACTCAAATCTTCAACACAATAGGAAATTTTAGGCCGAAATATCCATTATAAAGATCACCAGATATACTTGACTGGGTAAGTCACCTTTGTGACTAGGAGCAATGAGCAGCACTTTGGGATAACTATTACTAATTTTGATAACAATATGCTAAAGGTCTTTTGTTCCCGTTAGGATTTAATTTTTATTTAAGTGAGGAAAACTTCAGTAAATTGAGGTCTGTATAGTTGATTAATATTTGAAACTTGGGTGATCGTCAACATTAGTGGAATTAAGAAAGCTAGACTGTTCCGTGAAGATACGCGAAAATCAGGAGTGATTCTATATCAACAATTGTGTTTGCCATTGAATCAAAGCCGGTCCGTTACCTATAGATTTATAATTCGGTATATGTAGATAACACTAATTACATGCAATTAATATCAAATTATCTTGTGAACGAGGTCCCACTGCCAATATTGCGTATTGAGTTGCTGCATGTGACTGTGCTTGCCACCACTTATATCACAGGTTATAGCAGGTCATTGTTTACCTTTTGCTGTCATAGTCTGGGTGCTAATACCTCATTGAGTTTTTAGCATTATTATACAGAATTTCTTATTTTTTATTAGAAACTACATCATTTGTATTAGAAGAGTTATAACTTACCTGGACCCACGCGCAACGAGACATACTTTTCATTCTTTCCAATAACAGCTTCTTGTTTATAGGTTCATAATAGGCTAACATAAATTGCAAGAAATTTAGTGGCAAGCATTAAAAAGGGCCCGTTCTTTAATACGAAATTGCATCTTTATGACTAACCTGCATTGAAGCCAAGGTGTTGTCCGCTTATTTTCTTCTGACTTCACATTTGTAAACTCACTGCGAAAATACGAAAAGAAAATGAAGTATGGCGTTTAAACCTTGAAATACAGTAGCTTTTACTTGATAGATGTTCGATCATGCATAGTGGTAGTTAAATGAAACTATTATTTAATTGGTTGAGATAACACCACTTTAAGTGATTACAAAAATTAGAACCTTTGGCTAGTCACTGAGTGATAGGTAGTGCAGTAAAAGAAGTTATGTATATCCATTTAATAACAAAAAATAGGTTGAATAGCTGAAAATGCTTGGTTTTGATAGCATCATAGTGATCTAAATGAGTGTGCATAGAAGCCTCGCGATTGACATAAAATTAGAATTTATGATGGGTTAATGGAAGCTGTTGGATCTTTGTCCACGTTCGTAAAATTATGGAAATCACGAGAGAACCATGCCAGCAAAAAAGTGAACTGTCCAAAATAATACTAAGTTGAATCGTTGCAGAAGTGATTAGCCATGTCTCTCCTTAGTGTAAATATTGGCGGAATGAACATGCATACACAGCCGCTGCGTCTCACTCGCAACAAGACTACGACTGAGGCGTTTTCTGCGTTGGATAGAATTCATCTAAATGCGCTCAATTGAAACAGAAGTAGCTACACGTGGTTTTCATAGACAAGCGTTAGGAGTGTTTTGCGAAACGTATCTTCGGTGTTCCAAGCCCTAGTCTCGCATGGTTTAGTCATAGGCTTTGCACTATTTTCTTTTCTTCTCCTTTATTGTCCCAACGTTGCTTGTACGCGTCATCATATGCATTTTTGTCGCAAGGAACAAAGGGATATATGGGAATATAATCTAGCATTGATTTAATTCTTGGTAATAAACTGAAATAAAACTTTTTTAAATACATTGTATATTTATTGCTATTAGTGTTTGCATAATGGGACTAGTTTGGTTATTATAAAGTAGTGAGAGTAACCATGCGAGTGTTCACGTTTATAAATTACGAAATTATGTATGGCACTAGTAATAAATATATTTTACGAGAAAATTCTTTAGATGAGATGTTGTTAAATTTCACGTTGAATTTGTTTAACTTTATGTCAAAGATCTCAGTATAAAATAAAGTAAAGATAAAACTGATATTAGCCCGATAATTTTAACAAATACCATGAATCAAACAATACGCGCTGATTGGAGACCAGCGTCTCAGCGGAGTGGGCCGAGGAATGTCGGTGCCATGGAAACAAACAGAACCGAGTTGTGGAGAGGGATACAAGGAGTAAAGTCTGTTTTGGTGTAATGTGTTACTTCATTATCGTAAATACTTGTTTTTTTTTAACTGTTGAATAATTGTTTAGTGTTCTTCAAGTACTGAAAAATTGTGTCTAAAATACATACAAAATATTTTTTTGTTGCTGCAATATAGCGAAGAAAGTAATTAGCTAGCAGCTGACTGTCTAATAATTTTGGATAAATACTAAACTTTAATTTTGATTTTCCTTGAAAAATATTTTTCTATCAATTGACATCGAGCGTGTTGCCTTCTTCCCCTTGTTGCATCGTCTTCACTGCTTTCCAGGTTAAATCTTCGAATGAAGTGTGTTAGTCAAATTGGCCACTTATTTTAGTCTTCCTTCAGTGTATACTTTGCCTAATTAATATTTAAGTTTGGCGCAATTAAAAAAGTAACAGCATATTTTTCTGCGAGGTGATGCGAACTATCTTTATTTTGCTAGCAATTAAACTTTAGCTTTCAAAGAACGAATTGAATTGGTTCATGTATGAGTATTTTACGTTCTGCTACCTCTTACAATACGACAATGTGGTATTTCGCACAAAACTGACTTTTGAAGGGATACTCAGTAAACATTTTTCTTTGGGCTTTGTCCTAATTTCACAGCTCTGTCATGATATGCTGGACTATTAACTTAGTAAAGTTTGTTTTATAAATACTTCAAATTGACTTAAACTGTCTACACAATTGTCTGTCGTATATCAGAACTAGCTGTGCAAATACTATTTGAAAATATAATATCTGCAATATATTAATTTAGATTAACTCAATTCATAAGATACGGCCTTCATAAACAACATTTTAAACAAGTATGAATTAGAGTAGGCGACGAAACAATATTCTGTTAACACATTCTACTTAAAGCTTAGTAAGATGGTCGTTGCTACCAATCACGGTAGACCATCAATTTGACATGGAGTAAGTGAGTTTCTTAAAAGAAAAATACTATAGTTGAGTTCACCGATCTTTATGCGATGTCTGTAATCTTTAACATACCTTTTCGAGAGGTGCTTATGAGCTTGGCGAAATTCAGGTCAAGTGATTGTGCTGGGTGAACAGCTTATAGGACGCACCTCTCGTGACGTAAACCAATTTATATCAGCTTTTGAGATTTCGTCGAAAGACATGCGTGACTACCATGTTAAATTTATAAAACTGACCCTTGGAAATATTGGTGGCAATATGCAAACTATTTAAGTAATTATATTGCTGAAAGACGTGAATTAAGATGCTTTTATAAATTAGAGACAGAAACATTCACGACTAATTAATTTTACTGACGTAATAGTAGGCTAAGTCTCTTTTATCCTTTAATAATGTTATAGGACAGAAACAATGTCTAGACTCTGTAATTTGTAAGGTATAAGCCTAGAATTTCCTTCTTTCATAACTTTGGACATATAATCACATGGATTTCATCAAAGTCCATGACAGATATTTAGAAGTGGTAGCCAGTCTATTTAAGTGAAAATCTTCCATCAATTTTACTGTATTTTGCAACAAAACCTGATAAATGTCATAGATCTTTGTGTTCATAAATAAAAACTTGCATGTCTATTGACAGTATTCTTTGTATACTGCCTAGATATAATTAAATTTGCAGTTTTGAAAATGTTACATCTAAAAGAGTTGTTTTAGATTTCTTGAAACATTAATGTCTTGAAAAATATTCTAAAAAGTTAAAGCATCGAAATAATACAAGAACCTGAAATTATGTCTAATAATTATTTGTTTAGCTATTTTACTGTCAAATACGGGATCAAAAATTGGTGTTTATAGTCATTTGTTAAATTACGGATCTGGATCAAGTCATCTGCAGAAGAGAGTTCGTTACCTTGGTATGTAGATTTCATTTGCTGGTTAGTTCAACTCTTGTCGTTGTTCGTCCTAGTAATGAAAAATGAGTGTGCGTTCCAAGGAAAACTGGAATTCTTCCAATTTTCAAGACTCGGTATTACTAATATCTTTAGTATAAATTATTTGAAAATTGTGTGCAAAACTATTGTTTTATTGCTAACTTCTCAATAGTATTATTTCCTGATAAAATTGGTACCTAACCGATTGAAAACTCGACGCTAATTCGAAATCTGGTTTCTTATTTATAAAACTCCTCTCTAATGGAGATTATGAATGAGAAAAACTGTCAATTGCTATCTCTTGCACTCAGACCCGCAATTTTACTGCCCACATGCATAAACATGCACTTAAACCGTCTAAAATCTTGTATTCAATAAACCAAAAATGTCCCAGTTTCGAATAGAAGAGTTGGACAAGTTTATTGTACGGATTAAATCACACGCTAAAAAGTTGAAGCATAAACTGGATAGTACTCCCAGGAAATATGTCATTCCCATATCTATTCTATGGTATTTACGCCATGCTTAGCTGGGAAAGAAACATACCCAGCTGTCTAGAGGATCCAATAGGGTATTTAAAGGATAAAACAAATAATCCAGCAGTTCATGTGTGATTTTTCCTCTCTTATCGAGTCCAATGACTAGTCTCCTTTTCCATATTATATACTTATTTAATTACTCAATTTTTAAATTAAAAGCAAGTCTTTTATTTATTGACTTATTTTTTTTAATGGTTACTTTATCTAGTTTATATAGAATTAAGATCCATTATTTGAGTAGCAGTGGTGGAAAATTAGTTGTATTAAAGCAGTAGAGCACCAAATATATCCTTATGCCACGCAATCGTCATTTCTTCGTTAAAATTTCCACTAATTTGACGATTTGTTTAAAAAAAGTAAGCTTTAATAATAGAATATCTTAATGCTTCTACTCAATAATATCATGTTTTATCTAGTTATAAAAAAAATAGACCTGGAATCCTAAGCCTTAGTACCGATAAAGTAAGCTGTTGAGTTCTTATATCTTCTCTCATCATCAGTATGTTTAGAAACTGAAATTACTTATTTGTAATAAAGTAAGTCTAAAATTGTGCTGAATATTAATTGTACAAAATTTTGGCCAGAAATTCCATTTGAACCTTTCAGTTCTATATATAATAAATAATATCCGTGAGAGTACAAACACAAGCACGCATTTATTATCGTAACGCATGCTACTTAGTTGATGGCTTAGCATGCAACATGCGACAAGAAGAGCTACCATTCGGCCACATACTCGACCGCACGGAGGTGTTTGCGTATTTATTTTGGGCACTGTTTCCCTACATTCTTTGGACCCCCGACAAAGCTGCGTCTCTCCGTGTCTGCATGTCGCGTCCCACTATGTCTGCGCACTCAACTTAGCAAACAATCGGAGGCACCCTCTCGTTAGAACCCCACACGGTTAGGTTTTCCCTTTCTCTTCCCACTGAACTTTCGCCAGTTGAAAATCGATAAGGTGATTGGATAATTACCATTAGCCAGTGTTATATGTACCGCCCAGCAATTGATTTGTGACTTTGTGATGGCCGTTCTTTGCTTTTCTCCCATCACTACTTCCAGTTTTGTCGCAAAGCGCTTTTCCACATGTTAAAATCTGCATCTGTCTGTCCGCTTAGAACAGTGTTTGTTTAGTAGTTGTTAAACCATTAACAGCTAGGATGATAGTCTTCAAAGAGGTGTTTTAAATAAATAATTGTTTATTTGGCACTTTCATAGTATGTAGCATGATTTAACCAATTTTTCATGTTTGTGTTATTGAGTCCTATTCGTGGCCGTATCAATCTGCTAAATTTTCATGCAGTTAATGAGATTTGATGGAATTCACTGAATTCTTTACATTTTGCATGTAAATAACCACAATTTGTCAAATCTTCCAAAAATAAATATACTGGTTAAACGAGCCTAGAAGTAAAAGTGCTCTCTGAACTTTCTTAGGTTTGAACCAATTGAGCAAATAATTCTTGGCACTTTGAAGGAAACAAAGTGAACGGATGTAGACAAGTACAGGAAATTTTGTGAGAAGTAGTAGAATCGGGAAATTGTCAGGTAATCATTCGACTATTAAATTGGGAAGCGATGGTTAGTGGTTAAGTTGCGTGTTCTTTATGAACTAGTCTTTGCTAACTACCGAGAAATGATGCGACATCAATTTGCTTTGCAAGATCAGCAAGTGTTGAAGTGTAGGATGTTGTAGGAGATACAGGCAGTATCTGAAGTGCTTCTCCGTCAGAGCTCATTAGGGGAAAATATGTACTATAGCTGCTAGGTGTTATTAACTTAGACAAAATGATTGGGCCGCATGGGATTTTTTGAGTAGTTTTACAAAAACAAGTTTCTTGAGATGCGTTGTGACAGTAAACCGTATTTAGTACTTTATTTCCAACGTTTTTCTGCTTATTTACGAACTAATCAGTGCTGCTTAAGTAGTATTTTAAGCCGTATACCACTTTACTTAAAGTCAGTTGGAAATTGTTGCAGCATAAATAAGTATATTGTTAAATGTCTGCGCTTGAATCGTAATTATTCAGTTACTTGGTCATTTAAGGAAGAGTTTCTAGAGGCTCGTGCTTCCGACATAGTTTATAATTTGTAATGACGTACTTGTTTTCTGTGTGCTTTCGATGCTATATCTACTAGACGACATAGATGTCATCTATATATATATATAACCTGCATTTTAGTGAAATATATATATTTAGTGCCTCTGTTGAGAAAGCCTAGAATATAAAACAAGCATACTGTAGTGGATGTCACTTGTCCTTCTATGGCCTTATATTTTTGCAGTGGATGGGAATAACAGTGGATTTTAAATCTCAATAATTGCCTTAAGTATATTGTTTTGATATATCCGTTTGATACTTCGCATGTTAATTCATTTGTGTATAAAATCAATATTTACCGTTCTGTCAGTTTCTAACAGGCAGTAATTATGCTTAGTTCTGAGTATATTTTAGTACCAAAAAACCCTTATGTGCAATGCTCACATTTTCTCCTGTTTTATGAGCAATAGAACGCAATTTATTCGAAAATTGTTTCTTCTGCACTTTGCTGGTTTTCCATGACACTAAGCCTTTCTGTGCTTGTATCTTTAAATTGAAAGAGCACTCCAATTATAACATTTTAGAGCTCGCTTGTTCGTTAGATTAACGAGTTTAGTTCAGTATTTGCTCGAAATTTTAATGTAGTCATGGACCTTGTATGTTATATATGAGCAGGGTCAACCACAATTCACATATTGAACTCTCTACTCGCAATAGATTATTGGATTGATTAAAACTGTTGCAAACAAAGATTATGTTTGCAGTTATATATACACAAATGTTGCTATTTTTTTGATATTCACTACCCAAGTACTCTAAGTATCCCTAAAACTAGAATATCAACCTGCTGCAGTTGACAGTGTTATTCTGCACTTATCTCGTTTTTGTGCCTTCGTCGATCTATCTCATCTGTCATGTTCGTATTTATTTATACACTTAAACCATGTTTCGGAACTACATGTGGCACTGGAATCATTCGTTTCTAATGGGATCCGTGATCATAACTGTATAGGGTGATAGAGTCGTCTGCTGAATTGATCATGTTTTTGTGGATGACAGACAGTGCCCACATTTCCGGCGAATATAGTGGTAACTGAAATCCGAAGACAATTATGGAGTCTTTCTTCCCTAATCATTCAATCCATGATTTGTAAAGTTCCATTTCTAACTGTGAATTTACTGGACGATTTTAACTAGAGATCAATAAGTTGGATATTATACATGGCGTTGTCGATGAAAACAAAGCGACAAAAGAAAATAGAATAAGATGTTTATTTGAATTCGAGACGCGTGTAATCGTGCTGTGTTTGCATAGTGCAAGCCGTGGCTGCATGCCGCCTGCCGGGTAAATCGAATTGTGTGAAGACACTGGCTGATTAACGTTTTTCTTCCTTTCTTCTGTAATGCTGTTAATTTCATAGATTTTAGCACCGCGAGCATATTCTTCCACTCCCTTTCCACATCCGTAACACAACATTGCTTTTCCTGAAGTGAATTGCCATACTCCCTGGGTGGTGGTTTCGTTACCTGAAACCTACCTTTTTTCCGGTCTTGCCTTCATAAAATTGTAAAAGAAATATTTTTGTGTTCTTCTATTGCTGTCTTTCCGTATATGGAGAACTATGGGGTTATTATATAATTGCGCATATTCTGAACCTTACATTTGCGTGCTCAGTTTAGAAAATAGCTAATTGTGCCAGTAATGTGTAGTATTTTTATCTGCATTATAGTTCCTTCCCATCAGATTCTCTCCAGTTCTAGTTCTTAGCGAAAACGCAATGATCACACTGCTGATTCCCACGTGTTATCACTGGTGTGTAAGATTAATTTCTCAAGTGCTGCATGTAATTTATTTGATATTTCAGCGGTAATTTTCGAATATAAATGGCTAAACTAAGGATCTTTAGATACATAATAAGGATCTATTACGAGTTAAATAGGTGTTATTTAGCATTTATTCTCAATCGGAATGAAATAGATTTTGTACTGGTTCTACCCTGAAAAATGGCGTAAAGTACTGGATTAATTGGGTGAAAGACTACGTACCTAGTTTATTGTTGTATATGAAGGGTTCGGTATTTTCTATTTATGTGTGATTTTGTTGCTTTTTTTGATTTTGTAGCTTAAATTCAAGAACGTCTCAAGCTTTAAGTTCGTAAATAATTCAGAATTGGTTGAATTTGTATTTTCTATGCATTGTTCCTATCAGCTGTTTATTTATGGCTTTCTAAATCAACTATGTATTTTAGTTTCGCATACAATTTAACGAATCATTGTATGAGGACGATTTTTATGGGAAACGCAGGAGAAGCAATTATGTTTCTAACCACATTAGTACGAGGACTTGATAAGTACACTTGTTGCTAGGTGACGAGTAGATATGCTCATCGCTGTGATACATTTTATGTATCAAATGTTTCCTACATTTGGCTTCCTATTTTTATGTAAGGGATAATAGTTTGTTATGATGTAAAGACTACATATCCGTTTTAAATATAAACGGCATTAGTAGTCACCTATTTCCGTAGAACTAGCGCTTAAGATTTAATTATGCACATTATTTATACATCCAGGACTTTTTGTTAGATATGTATACTTCCATGCTAGTGTGCGGATGGCATTCACTAAAATATTATTTTGGCATTTTTATTTCTGCACGTATTTCCACATCGTATTCCTTATTTCCTTCGTTTACCATAAAAGGGGAAATGAGGGGATGAAGATGAATGTATAATTCTAGATGTATTATCTGCATTGTTCTGCACTATCGCTGTTGTACGGTTTTGTGGGAGTGGTTAACATATATCGGTCTTCTGAAGTAGAATTGGATAGAAAGTAGATTACCACTTGCTAATATTGCTGTTGTACATTGTGACGATGTTAGCCCACTAAATTGTGAAATAGAGGAGGGTTTTGAAGTTATGACGTCAGTGGTCTTTCGTTCGTACGAAAAGTGATGCACGCATTGTGGGTGTTATGATTTTGCGTATTGATTTTGTTAGGTTTTTAATGTTTTGTGGACTCCCCGAGCATGAGGGTAGTCATAGTGGTTTTCTTGTCCAGTTATCTTTTGTGAATACATGCAATTCAATGTGCTTGTTTCCTACTTATATTTTCACTTGTTTCAACGTACATCTCCACTTTAGTATACCCATGGTTAGCAACCCCACTTTCATGTATATTAAGTCCATTCTACTGCTTTAAATACCTTAGAAATTATATTCGAATTTTACAAAGGACTTGATTTCTCTGTGCATATGTGAAGTAATTGGTGATATTGACTGGAAAGGTGGCTTTTAAGCACCGATCTATTTCTACTTCATATTCCAACTGCATTCTAAATTTACTTGGACTAATTTCCTCCTGGGCAAAATTGTCTATTCCCCGTATTATTTCGGCGGTGGTCGATGTAGTCCCGTGCCTGTCCTTTATGTTTTGGTGTTCGCGCAGCACTACGATCAAAACGACCCAATCTCGCTGTTTAAACGAGCACTTCGTTGGCAAATAGCTGTGGAAATAACATTCTAGATCTGCGGAACTTCGGAATCACACCTTCGCTACGTCATTTTCTATCATCACAGATTAACAACGAATAATGAAAAATTAAAGGAAACATAATCAAAACTGCTCTCAATTAGTCTAGAATATCCACTTTACACATACAGCTGTCAGGATTATATCATTTCTAACATAAAACTTGGGCCTAATCCTATTATTTCTTGTGTGAATTCTAAATGCATTTTTGTGGACAGTAAACATCTAGGCTATCACCTTTCTTGTATTTATATTATGCAACTGTAGTAACTAGTGAAGTTCATTTGTGCTTCATCGTTCCACTCTTCATTTTAAAGGTTTCTACTACTAACGACTTGGGCTTCTTTCTTTTATTCTATTAACATCTTATTTCATAAATGATTTATTTGCTTCTTTTGGCTGTTATGTGCTGCAAGTTGTGCACATTGACTTGGGATGCTTAGATCTAAGTTCGGTTTTTAATGCCTCGTAATCTCATATCGCATCACGCTGTTATTTCGCACTCGTATTTCTTTAAGAATAATAAGTTAAATATTTCAATTGCACTGATTAACCATAGCCATTCTTCTACTTTTGGACGTATAAATATCTTTATATGTCCGCTTTTTGGTGTAAGCTGTTTATAGGCTCACTAGTCCAGTCTTTTTTGCCTTCCGTTGAACTTGCTATCATAAGTTGGAAAATGAAGCATGTTCATGTATAAGGCTTTAGTTTTATAAGTAGTATATTGCTAAGGGACTATTATATTAATAAATAATTATGGCGACAGAAAGGTAATTTAAATTGTCTAATTTTAGACTAGAGCACTTTATTAGTGGTAGTAAACGTGTTTTCTCCTCACTGGTCTGTGCATCATTCTACCTACTACCGTATTCGGAGAAGTACTTTTATTAATAAATAAATAAAACAATTTTCTGCAGCTGATCTGAACCTATAAAAAATGTATCTCAACGACAAGGTTCATCTAGAAATGTAATAAAACATTTCGATGTAGATGTTATTTTAAAAGGGCATGTCAAGGAGCTAGTGGTATACTCCTTTTTTCTCTGAAAAGAATGAGTGATGATCTGTGACACTTCACGGATGGGTAACAGCGGCTGAGGCGTAATGGAGGCGCGGAGTTCGCGAGTAGTCCTAGGAGTGCAACACGCCCGCCGGCTTCGACTTACTATGTCAGAGAATGCAGAGGCCGTTGTGACACATAGTGAAGTTATCCTTTCATTTTCTCTTATCGTCTGCCTGTAATTAATGGGAACTAGATTTGCACTCAATATTGCTTTTAATTCAACGTGAACTTTATAGTTGCGAAGAGTAAATTCCTAAAAAATCAATTTCACTTATTGAGTAATGTACTCCTTATATTTGTCTTGTTTGTGTATAAATATTTGTTCTAGTAGTATAAAAATATTTTGTTGTATCATACTAATAATTTGAAATTACAAAATATGATCTCTAGGACTATACTGCTTTTAATAATTCATTCTATTGTTGTAGAATTACTGTGGTGAACGGTTTAATGTTAAAAAAGTACTTTTAATTAACATATTTTAGGTAATATGTTTCAATATTAATACCAGAGATTACTGAATTCTATTTCCATATAATATTTTATGAGTAATGAGCGTATGATATGCTAAGAATCAATAATTGAAAGGAGACGAAAGTTTGATGAACTTGCAAAGTAGATCTCATCTTTTTAAATAGGACACTTTATTATTAATTTTCATCCCATTTTAAGCAAAGGATATTCGTTGTGGGTCTTTTGGATACCTAGAATCTCTTTCATTACTAGAACAATTTCTGTTTGTTAGGTAACACTATAAATTGAATTTAAGTGAGACGACAGCGATTTTTAAGTATTTGCAGGTGGTATCATAGTATAGTTATGAATAAAATATCCGCTACCCGTTGCCTATTCGCAAACTTCAATTTCCTTATGTTTCCCTTACGCATAGTTTTATACTCATACTGAAGAGCACAACTTTTAAACTACGCGTAAAAATCCGGGATGATGTACAAACTTAAGTTAGCAAAGCATTTCTAGAGGTTTGTGTCCACAACAGATGGCTCCTCTTTCACATTCGGTTAAATGCAGTGTATTGGTGAACCTGAATATTATAAACGCCAGGATTATCGCATTGATATGCTTTGAATAACCTAATGTGGCAACAAACAGCCAGCCCGAGATCTTTGCCGTCGCTGCATTCCGCGTCCCAAACAGCTACCTCAGCAACCACTTAATGTTTTAATCTTATCTTAAGCAGTATTAATGTAACTCACTAGTAAATATTAGGTGTCTTTGCAATTGTTTTAACACCATGCGTCCGTTGTTGATCATATAGAACTCATAACAAAAGTGATTTACTGAGTACTTGGTTGCAGGCTTAAATATAAAGATATCCTATTGCGTGAAGTTTTATTTGTTATAGATGCCCAAAAGGAAGATGCAGGCTGATTCAATAATGGAACCTTTCATTGGGAAATATGAGGATATTGATGATTACTCTAATTATGAAGGTTAGTTTTCTCTACTCAGAATAATGCCCATTTCCAAATCTCTGTTTATTACATCGAATATTAAAAATGTAAGGTGTTGTTATTACTATTTCTATCCATTCCGAATGCATGTAAGAGTCTTAGAAATTAATATAAGATTATCCAACTTTCAAAATAAAGCTCCAATCTTTATTTCAATTAATTTTTTTGCAATAACCGTAATTTCCTTCTAGTTTTCTATATTATAGAAGTATTCTTACTATCTGAAATTTCTTTTGACAATATTTATTAACAAAACTGAAGCACTTACTAAATGTGCTAACAGTAAAATAAATACATTGGGATGGGAATATTCGAATTCCATATAGAGTAACTTATGGTCTTCGTGAAGAAGGTTATGAATAATACATCTGCACCATATTTCGAACCATCATCGCATTTTTATACTATATAGTAAGTGGCATGAGTCAACTGGTCGAACCCGCCGAGTAGCATTTGAGCAAGGAGTCTTCATGCGAGAAAACGTAGTTGTTCTCAGATTAATGTTGAGAAATAGCAACATGATGAGGCAGCGAGTATTGCCAGACTCTAGAATTTAAGTGTGCAAGACTCCTGTGCTTTACTTTTATAGTTGTATTGGCCCATTAAAGAAAGTTGCTCAAAGACATTGTTCCACAAAGGGCCTTCCAACGCCTAGTTTAGTAACTAAACTGCCTGGCGATTAATTTCCAGACGCAATACAGGATTAAATGCTATTTGATGCCACCAAGTTTAATCAAATATTGTAGCGACGACTAAATATATCATATGTGGGATAAAATCAAAGTATAGCAAAGCACGAGAAAATTAAGCGTCGTCTGAGTGTAATTGGTCGATTATGATTAATGTTCAAAGTGATCCTTAATATGACATGTATTATTGCTGGGTCAGTAAACCTGCATCCCAATAGTCTATTTTTCCGTTTTGGAAAAACGTTGTTTTGTGCTGAACATAAAGCGATGTCCTACCTTAATTATATGAAAGATGAGAATATCAGGTAATTGACGTTCCAGTTGCAAACAGTATTGACGAGTACTACCATCTACTCATACTAATTTATAGTGGATCCTTCTACCTCTTCAATGGAACTCATGGGAGGAGTTTCTCAACTTAACAAACTTATTTGCGATGTTTGTGGAGATGTTGCATTTGGAAAGCATTATGGGATAAATGCATGCAACGGGTGCAAAGGCTTTTTTAGAAGGAGGTATATTATACGGTTTATTACTTTAACTTGTTGACATGGATTAGTTGAGTTAAATTTAGTGTTTGGAGTCGTCGTCAATATTCCTGTAGATTTGGAGGTGATTGCCCAGTGGTTAAAGAGCACCGAAATGTTTGTCGTTCATGCCGCCTCAAAAAATGTTTCGAGGTTGGGATGAATCCAGACTGTAAGTGGCATTACAATTTATCTTAATACATTAGATAACGATGTTTAAATGGCTTTAAAAATATTTAGTTAAGATTGCAGCTGTTCAAAATGAGCGCGATAGGAATGTAAAGGCGAAAGGGAGTATTCATCAAAGGAGTATCACCACATTTGCCAATGGAGCATATAAAAGAAAGAGAGAGCGACCGCCAACAAATGAGCAGGCTATACAGGTATGAAGTGCAATAAGAGATCTTATATTTTAAGAGATAAATTATGTAGGCCATATTAAGTTAAAATACGCCAGTAAAACATTTTTAGACTGATGAACCACTTAGCCCAAACAGTCGAAGTTACGTAGAACTTCCTGGTGGGAAGAATGTTAAAGTAGAAAGAATTGCAACGCCGCCTGAATGTCATGACCTACCAACACCAAGTTCATTTGATATATACTCTATACCGGACAGTTTGATGGCTCTCGAAAATCAGGTATGATATGGACTGCGATGAATTAAAGTAATTCTAATTTAATAAGGGACAAAAATTATTTCACGAAAATCAATTTAGGTCTTTTTCCATACTCCAATAGAGGCAGATTATTCAATCAATGCTACTAAAATTCAGGTAACTATAGTGACCTTGGAATATTCTTAGTTGTTAGTTTTGTACCTTCTTAATTTGTCTAATGTTGATTATATATAAATATTTGTAGTATTTAAGTTTGTATATTCATATTTTCGGAAAGGATTTTGCAGATCAATCTTCCATTCGAGGTAGTTTTTCGTCGCCCAATGTTAGTCAGCCCACGTTATCCTATGCGATGGGTGGGAGAGAGGATACTGACGCCTAACGACCTTATTGATGGTTGGTGAAATAAAGTTATCTACTTTTCTATCGTTCTAAGTCTGAACAACCCTAAATAGTAGTAAATATATAGAATCATTTAACACTTAACAAGTTTATCATCATCAAAAATTATTAGCATTTATAAGAATATAAGAAATGCTCTATTCCCAATTGATCGATAATTAGTAATCATGAGAAATTATCTTATCAAATAGCGTTTCAATTTGATTACAATTTAATCTTCTTTTAATTAATAATATCTAACATTGAATAAATTGAATTAAAAAAAGAAGTTAAATGTAAATTTCGTAGTAAGTGAAACACCTCAGGGTGGCGTCGTCATTTCATCTATTACTCGGACTGGTGCCGTGGACTAGATGATTTCCAAATGCTTAGTGAGAAAGATCAAGATATACTAGCGAGAAGAAGAATACATTTACACGGATGGTACATTTTTTTCAAATTATTTCCATTCTTGTTATGTTTTGTATAAATCGGTATCTTAGGTTGAGTCATTCATATTATTCTATGAAATGTGGAGCTCCGGGACTATGTTTTGCTAATGGCGCATTTCATCCGCTGGAAGGTGGACATCCAAGGTAAGCAAGCCTACAGTTTGTTTGCATATATTAGCATGTAATTATTCACCGCTAAAAGAGAAGTAGCGGAACGAAATCAAAGCAAAGCCTAGAATCAAGACTATTGTTAGAAATAAAACTTTTATATTTGCAGTATCATCGAATTTTACAAACAGTGCATGCCTCGTCTGATGAACTATGTCATAGGTCCTATGCGCTCAATGGGTATGGATGATGTTGAATTCGTCCTTTTGAAAGCGATCGTATTTTTTGCTGAAGGTGAGATATTCTATAATATAGCATTACTGTAAAATGACTTATTTTAAAGCTAAATGCACTTTATATAGCCTATCACTTTTTTTGTACATAATATTAATTAACTGTTTTAACAGTGACTTCACTTTACAGACTGCGGTCTATCATCTGAGGGGAAACAAATAGTTACTAGCAGCAAAGAGCGGTTTCTAAATGCCCTTTATTCATACGTCAGAAAGCATAAGGTGGACAATGCCACTCTTGCAACCTGTAGGGTGGCTAAATACATGATCATGCTGAGTGCAATTACGGTGTGGAAAATATTTTCGTGCTTTTTCTTAGCTTACTTATACTTTTTAAGATTTTTCAAAGTGTTTTTCAGAGCCTCTCTCACTTAATGAATGAAGGTGTCCAAATGACTAGTTTATTCAATATAATTGAATTTGATGAGCTCATTCAAGCCACACACAAATCTAGTCCGCCAATCTGTGCTTCACCAAATAATCGATAAATAGCTATATTTAATATTGCTAGTTGGCAAATTTGTCGAGGAAATGTTATGTAACATTATAAGCATTATGGAACAGGGACATTTTAATCATATTCTAGGAATTATATGCAACGAGAGTTTCTTATCATCAATTTAAAAATGAGTTTTTAGTTTAGAACTATCCACTTCATATTCAGAGTTTGTATTTAACATAGTTTTGTATATATAATATATAATATTTAATATAATCATCTCAAATTCTTAGCCAAGATACAAATATCATTATTTTGAAATAGTTTAAAAAATCCAGCATAGGTGGTAAATTACTCCAAGATTTCTCTTAAATTAAAGTAATTTTTCTCATATCGGAATGTTTTCCATTCGCTTCTAATATGTTGTGCCTGTGATATCGACAAATTCTGTTTAGACTTATTGCAATAGGTATAAATGTTGATATATACATCATCAGCTATTTTTACTATTAAAAATGATGTATACTTAAATATAACAAAGTCACAAATGGCTATGAGGTGTAAGAGTAGCTGTAAATAGGTCAGCATGGTGTGGTGGCTGCCGGCTGCGAGGTGCGAGATCGGTTCCGTGCCCTGCCTTAATCTATTAATCAGTGTTTCCAAGTGGCCACAAGCGAATTGTCTTTGCCCCATAGCCTTCAGGCAGTGCTGTTGTATTTAAGCAATTTTCTGGAAACACGTGCGTGAGGTACGGCGCAGCGCTAGATGGGGTCGCCGACCATGGTCTTTGCCTGAGCAAAAACTGTACAAGCCACTTCTACCTAAGGAAGGCCTTTTATGGGTCAGGCTATTATATTTAGTGAAGGCTTATTGGCTAAGAGATGTGCGTGATCACTTATAAAAGGGTTTGGATGGGCATCAAACTATGGTTTTGAGCTATGCCGTCGGAATGTGAATTAAACAGCAAGAAAGCTGCAAAGCCGCTTCAAACTTGATGATAAAGGAAAGAAAGCACTGATTTTAGAGTGACAGAGACATCTGAGTTACAGTCATTTGCTTCTTGTCTTAGGTGTTCTCATAGGCCGTCCGTTTGACACTTTAGGAAAGTTCTTGTTATGTTTGTCTGAAATAGCAGAAATTGTGCTGTTCTCGAGCTAATTCTAGACTTTCCTTTGCAATTGAAAAATGCTAGCCAGGTAGAGTGATTTAAATTTTTCTCTAAACTCTTTTGGGCTGGTGGCTTCTAGCAAGGTACTATCAAAATGAGATAATAGATTTGGCCATTTCGTAGTACGACATGCAAATGAGTGAAATCGGAGATTGGATTTGGCCTTTTCTAATTTAAAAGAATTAGCGTCCTCTTCGTCGATTACATGGAGCAATACTGTAGAATTAACTAAATGTTAGTCTTGTCTTGTTTTTAAAAATGCTGAGGGCTAAAACTAGGTCTATGACTACTCTTCGCAGGAAAATGCTTTGATGGTTAAGTTTTTTACACCTACTCTCGTAGCTGGGCATGGCAGCAGGGGCTAGTTTGTGTTGGGAAAACATCGATAGTAAACTAACCTTGTGAAGACTTTCTGAGTTTTTTCAATCTTTTTGATTTCACAAGTTAACAACGGACTTCAAATTACACTGGCGTACTCGACGGCGGGAAATACATAGGTTTTATCACTGACAAAAACCGAAACGAAATATTTTGCATAGTCATTAGCAAAGCCAGCCGGGCGTGAGTTTGAGTCACGATCCGGATTGTAATTAGATCGTTCTCTTTTAGGTGCGGTTAGTTTACGAATATAGGAAAAGAGTTATTTGTTGTCTTTGGTGT
>JAJAVP010000324.1:7125-19731 GCA_020740425.3 Heterorhabditis indica
GTTTTTGTACTGATTTTACATGTTGTAGAGTCAATATTTGTTCTTTCGTATTTTTTAACGTCGATTTTCCGAAGTCAGTAATATCTTGATTTTGTTTAAAGTGATTGTTGATTTTTCAATTCTCATAACCGTTATTTATTAGCAAGAGTTCATCATATTTTTTGTATTTTAGATGCTATAGTTTTTTTTTATAGAAAATATCCTTATGCTGTAAATTTTTGCTGTGAGTCTTGTTCTGTTGACTGTTGCTGTTTGTTTCCTATGAATATTATCTTCTAATTTATTGTCATTTGATAGTTGTGGGGAAGAATTTTACATCTTTTAAATTATAATATGCATAGATCGAGATAGGTTAATTATTCAATATTAATGAGTTTTGAACATATCTATATCAACTTTGTATCCTAATGAAATAATCGGAAACTATGAGAACATATTTTTGTATTAAGACGCACCATCAACACTATTTGCAGAATGCGCTTTTTTCTGTAATTGGTGAAGCGAATTTGCTGTTGATATAGTGTATTAGAAATATTATTAAAGTCGTTGGTTTCTTTTAAGACGTAATCAATATCTGAGGAGATAATCGAAGTAAGCAATTATGTAAATGTTAGCATAATGTTGACTCAGTTATCAGAGTTATTTCTGAATGATTGTGGATGTCGATTTCTATTTGAGAAGTATTCACTATTTATTTTGTTCATGAAATCATGTGGCTCTTCTGCTTATAAGTGTGGATTTCCTTAGTGTACATATCGCTTTGTCAATTGTCCTAGATGGTTTTCGTTTTTGTATCTTAATGTGAAAATTTCCCATAAACTAGGGTAACTCACTTCTTTTGAAGAAAATATTTGTTGACTTGAATCGTATCACGAATTTATAGCAGCTTAGGTATTTGCGAGATGAACCTATTGTTCTATATCGGTAGTACTTTTTACTTTGTAGTCTGTAACTTTAGCATATCCAAAATTTAATCATAAATTAAACAAATAGGTGTTTAGGACAGTCACTTAAATATAGCTAATATTTGTATTTCGAATCATACTTCGAATTCTTTATTTGCTTTATCTTTATTATGTGAAGCCATAAGTTACTAAACTTCATTATTTTGGCCTAATTTTTTTCCTTAAATGTAAACAGAACAAACCAAGTGTACCTGTTGAGCTCAAAATAATGGGTGATAATATTACTTTCCGACTTAATATTTTATGGTGGTATATATAATTTGAAGCCTATAATTAATCTTAACCATTCTCAACCTTTGAATTTCGAAGTAGTCTTTCTATAATGTTTGATATCGAAGTTGTTTTTTGCAAAGACTAGAGGAATTTAATGTAATACGGTTATTCTATTCCCCAAATAAACAACTGATAAGCAGTGATAAGCAAATTCAAGGCATTGGTTTTTTAAGTGGTGAGTTTTCGAACACTGATGATCGACGCTTTCTTCATTGATCTCTTTTTGGAAGACCTTCTGAACATTTTTCGGTATACGTGGATATCGATTTTCCAACAATCGTTTTTTTAAAGGAGAATTTTGATCTCGTTGAACTTCTTACATTATAACTATGCCACCATACTTTAAAAGTTGTGTTTCATTTCTACAAATGTGGTAATAATTTCGGCTGTTAAGTAGACGCTTATTTTTTGAGAACATTTAATATCAGTGGAATATAATTGTTAAACTGAAAACTAACATTAATTATTGTCTTTTTAACACAACGCAATTGTACCAATTTCGTCGAATTCAGAAACAGTTAATAGCAAACATTTAAAATGGATGAAGTGGATTCGTGTAACTGTGAAGTTTTAACTGATGTTCCACAGTGGGTTCCTCCCACTATCGCCTTTGGGATTTCCGTTATTATGGCGATTATGGTTTTTATTGTCTACTCTTGCAGAGAGATGGAGAGGCACAAGGTCTATACTTTTTTTGGCACTTTAAATATTTTTTACACGTTAAATCATGCTTGTTATTCATAGAACTTCTATGGTAGAGAAGACAAGTTATCCACCCGAGAGGAAAAGGATGAAGAAGTAACTAAAAAAGAGGAGATGGATGCTATTGCCTATGGAGGATGTAACGATGAGGTTTGCTGTTTTCCTGTGTATTCCTCTAGTTTTTTAAATAGAATTTGCCATAAAATTATTATGTTCCATAGAGGTTTTTTAAAGAAACATCCATTGTAGGTATTGGTGATTAAGAGCCCTGATCACGTGTCTCCAGGAAGCGTAGTAAAAAGCGGTGTCAAAGTAATGCTTCGAAAGAAGAAAATAATCGCAAAAACACCTGTTCCAGTGTATGTGGAATTGAAAATGGATATTTATACTCAGAGTTACATTAATAATCCACCTTTAGGGGATCAACTTCACTGACTACAATTACTTTGGAGAAGTTACCATATTCACTCACTTTCCAAATTATTCTTGATAGAACTGGAAGAGTATTTGAGGTTTTAAAAATTTATTTTAAGAATTTATATTTGAAAAATTTCAAGAGAATAGTAGCAATAGGTTCTTGAAAACCAGCTAGCCTAGATTTTAACAAATCATTTTATTTCAAATTCTACTATTAGATATAATCTACGAGAAGAAAATTTATTTTAGATGTGCATAAGAATCTACTTTTTCCACTTTTAACGACCCTTGTTCCATTTTGTAAGGTTTCAGAAAACATTATTCATTAGAGATAGGTAGGTACATTTGACTTATTTATGATGACAATATTTAGCTGCTAGACCTTGTAAACCAGACTTCAAATTCTTCACGGAATCCGATTGATTATGTTGAACACTTGGTAGAATTCACTAAAGATCTTCTGGAAAAGGTACTACTTTTCAAAATAAATAAATTTTTCTAAATTTTCTTAATTAAAATACAAATATTTTTAACTACGAATCCTATTATTAGATAATCAAAAATGTTCGTGCATTTTTTCACATCATAAATTAAGCAAATACAAAAATTTTCATAAAATATTTTATTTATTATAATATAAACACCTTCACAATCTACAACCCGTTTCCAACGAGATATAAACCTAGAAATCCCGCTTTCATAAAACATGTCCTTAGAAACAAAAACCTGTCAACGTCCGTTTCTGCCCGTTTTATTGTGAAACTGTCTATTTCGCATCAGGTTGTCTAGCGTCAAGAAAAGGCAATAATCGTTTGGAGAAATATCAAGAGAATATGGAGGGTGGGGCAGTATCTCTCATCCAGAAACCCTCTCATCTGTAAGTACTGCAATATGAAGTCTTCGATTGCCTTGCAAGTATAGCACTTTCTCTCTATTGACTAGTTCTAGCTGTTTCTTAAGTATCACATCTATCGCATGCTCGGGCTGTAAGTAGATCTCGTCCGTAATTGTTTGGTCGGTAGCCACGAACTCATAGTGACAATACCGGCTGCAGTCTACCATACACAATGCATAGTCTCCTAGTGGTAAAGCGGTGCCTTTGAAGTCTGCTGTATAGAGTCACTTGGTGATAACGTGGTGAATTCACTTGTTGTTACAGTACAAGACCAACTTTTCATCAAAAGTGAGTAAATGAGTAGATAATCCAAGAACGGTTCGTTTGAATGTCGTGAAAGGAGTGAAGAACAAATTTATAATCTTTGAAGTTTATTATCATCCGATGAATTCATCGAAAGCGTTTTGAGCAACTACTTGGTCTTTGAACACCTCTCATAGGAAGTATTCGAGATGCTTGAATAAGTGATAATCGGTCGGCGAGGATTCTGGAGAATAGGGTGGGCGAGGCAGAGTCACATAACCCAGTTCATTTAATTTTTTAAAAGTTATTTGTGAGACGTGCGGTCGAACGTTGTCATGAAGAAAAATTGGTCCTTTTCGATTGACTAGCACTGGACGTAAACATACCAGTTTTTGGTTCATTTTGCCGATTTCTTGACAATATCTTTCTGCTGCCATTGTTTCACCAGGATTTAAGAAAGTAGTGAATGACGCCATTCACCGACCACCAAACAGTGATTAGAGTATTTTTTTTTCTTCTGCCACCTCTAGAGTTATTTTACGTGGGCCCGCTTCAATAATAGTCTTCAATTGGTTATCGTCGATAGCCGAGGACGTCCACGACCCTCTTCATCTTCAAGGCTCTCATTTCCGCCACAAAATTTGTGTAGCCAATGTTGAGTTGTACGTTCTGTGACGGTCTCTTGGCCAAGTACCTGCTTGATATTGCAAGTAGTTTCCGCTGTTTTATGTCCCATTTTGAGCTCTTACAATACAATTGCGCGAATTTGCTTCTTGTCCATGATTAACTGAAGCGGTTGTATGCAACAACATACGACAATAAAAACAACAAACATACGAAAAATCAGTACTATGTTCAGTGTTTACAATAATATATTACATGACCATAACAAAAGATAAAGATAACTAGAAAAAATATCGCCAAATTTAAAATCATGAAAACCGCAATTATTTTTGTATCAACTTAATACTAAGAGACTAAACGAATCTCTGAACTGAACTCTACCAAAAATCGCACGAACTTTTTTGGTTAATATTTACATATAAGATTCCCTAAAATCTATGAATTTTTCATCAGAAATTTGTTAGAAATTATAAATTTTATAGAGATCGAGCATAAAATATATTAAATCCAAAATAAATAAGTTTCATGGGGTCCAAAATACCGTTAGTTACAAAATTGAGTAATGTTAATATGCAGCTTAGTTAATTAGGATTCTAGATGACGTCTCATCACTTTGTGGTTTATGGTGTACAGAACAGTTCGCAGTGGATCGTGAAAGGACAAGAAAATCTTCTCGAACAAGTAGAAGAAATGAATTTGCAAATGATATTCCAAGTCACAGGAACATTGCATCTCAGAATCATGGCGTATAAGGTAGATACCTAAACAACAAATGAACGAAATGCGCGAGATGTGTTCATATGATACTTGCCTTATAATTTCTGAGTCTAATAGTATTTATAATAATAGTTCGTTTCCTGCTTATTATCTAGGTCCAGACTGTATCTATTGGGAATATTTCAAATCCTGGGACCGATTTCGACTCTAGTAAAACTTATAGGAGGCAGGTTTAAAAGCGTTATATTTCATTGTAACATTAAATACCATAATGTGAAATATGGACTGTGTACGAATTTTGTACTAATATTGCATCTTATGTTAGGTATGAAGTACAAGTAGAACAAACACAAGAAACACCACGTGCAAAGTTTGTGGACAAAAAAGGATCAACTCCGGAAATTACACCATTGACAACACCTAACGCAAGAACTAGAACAAGTACAAGCAGGAGAAGCATGGTTTGTTCATAACACACTTAAAACTACTGGCTTACGAAATGTTTATCTGTACAGAATCAGCGAAAAGTAACCAAGTTTCAACCAATAAAAGCAGCACGACATCCGAAGAAAACGATAGAGTTATACAGCGGGACACCTGGGAGCTTGAATAGGGTATATCTAAAGAAAAATGATTGCTTATTCCCATATATAACTTCAGTGATTATATAATCTTGACGGTAACAGTAATAAGTCAGGATTTATTCTATTTTATTGGAACAGATTGTAGAACGAACAGGTAATTATTTGTTACCATAGATTTAGAGTAAAATTAATCTTTTAAGAAAATGTACATACATTTAAAGAACTGTTACGATGGTTCGTTCTTAAATAGGGATAAGCTGAAAATACATACGAACTTACCATATTGGCAATTTAAAATCATTTGGTAGCTCAATAGTTTAGAACTCGTGGAAATGGATTAAACTCTTCTCATAACATGTTTTAAATATTGAATATTATAGCATTTATACTGCATTTATCTTTTATTTTTTATGGCATTTGATCTCCTTAGTTAGATTATTGCACCCACTGCGAACGAATAGAGCCACATAATTAACTTTCTAGTTGTTCTAAATCTTTACGTGTTTAAGAGTTTTTAGCGTTTCGTAATGAAGAAAAAGTCAGGGATCTCGGACTCTAAGATCGGTAATAAGACGTCCATCAGCAATGCCCCAACGGTACATAGAATACTTGATCCTTTCCACCAGTTTATTGTTTTTAACTTTTCAGAATTGTAAAATTCTATCTAGTGCTCCATTAACGACCCAAGCAGGAAAAGACATAGGAAAGTAAGTATTCTCCACGAAAGCATGAAAATTTTCGCGCAGATCTTTTCTGTGTTAAAAATAATTTCTCTTCAGGGGTAGAGAGAAACGAAATACTTCACATCCATCTACAACACCGAATTCACCATCAAAAATACAGAAGAGTGTACCAGGCAATACTAAACCGGTAATAGAGTCATTTAAAAAAAACAAGAAAGTTATAAAACATTGATGGGAATAAATTGCGTTCGGAAATGATAGGTTAATATAATCCCATGTTTGATTACTCTTTTAAGTAAAATAATTATCCAATATATTGACAGTGAAAAGATTGTGGCTTAAGAAAATTATCGAAGAGATCTTGCAGTTATTGCTGTAGTACTGTTTTTGCTGCAATTTTTCCGAAATATGAGTGATTTTAAGCGTACGATAATGATGGTTCATTGGATTTCGGATTTATACTATGAACCAAATTAACAATCAGTAATGCATGAAATACTAAGTAAGTAATCAGTACAAATCCCATTGTTTGTTATAATTTTAACAATTCAATTTAACATGCCACTATTTTTGCGGAGATTTTTCGATTCCACAAGTTCACCATTGCGGACTCAAGTTAAAAACGTAGGACTTTAACTGACATTTGTTGGCATTGACTCACGATCTTTTACTAGCCATGATTCTCGACAAGTGTTTGTTTGAAAATTATGTCACTTATTTACTAAGGTTGATACTCTCATCACTAAAAGACAGTAGACTAGCGAGGGGTGAATATTGCACAAAATAGCAGTCCGGAGCACTCAACGCGACTGAGCTTCACCGTGGAACAACTTCAGTAAATTTTGGAATCATGTCGTAAAGCAGGTTGTACACGGGAAAACCTCTATAAGCAGGGATGTAAGTGAGCACAGTACTCACTGGTAGTCTAAATCTTCTAATCAATGCAACACTTGATTCTGCTATATCCAATGTCTTGAGACTATCGTAGACTGTAGAGCTCCTGGTTTAACTGTATTCTATACCAATGACTTATCACAACATTATAACTGGACTAAACAACTATTTAAGCTTGTGTAAATTGGCGTCCAACGCAAAATGCCTATCATTTCCAAAGGCTTCAAAGCAACCATAGATTAGTAGAAAATTCTAGCACAAAAGAAAGTAACTCTAGAAAACTCGAGAATCTCTTATATCATTCACGCTTTCAGGGGGATAAATAAATTTATTCTTATTCCATAGATAGAGGTGAACTATTATTTCCAAATGTATAGTAGTTAATTTTAATGAAAATAAAGATGTAATAATATTTAAATTAAGGAGACGCTTTAAAGATCTTATACTAGAGCGAAGATGCTTATTTTATTAATAATATTGAAGTTTTCAGATTTCTGGTACAACACCTCAGAAGAAATCAGCTAAACTTCTGTCTCTAGTCAGTGAAAGCAGACGGGTAAAATGTCAAGGAAAGCAAAACAAAATTGAAAAGTAAAACATTAGTTCAGAATACGGTAGCAACTGTGGCTCCTACGAGCTCAGCCAAAGATGCAAAAAGTATTCTGAATGCAATCCCTCTAGTTCAACCGGTGAGAAAAGTAAAACAGAAGTTATGAAAACCTACCTAACACATAGAATAACTTATATTACAGAGTCCGTGAGAATGAACAATGAACACTCGAACATAATCATCTACCTGTTTTCTGCATTGAGATTTCAAACCGCATTCATAATGCAGCTGAAGTAGTTCATCCAGTACTATTCACGTAATGAACATAATTAATGTGTTAAAATAAATACAAAAAAGATTACAATAGAAGCTCCTCTTATTTTCACGATAACAACGAGAGAAATAACTAAGCCAATATAAAGTATATCAAGACTAAGTGCTGTATGATTGATTTCGATCAATATTAAAGCATACTCCTAATAACGAACAATCAACAATCAAAAACAACTTCTAAGATGACATGTTAACCGACTGTAATCTAATAGCCCCAACTAACGGTAAGAATGAGCTTCATTTACCAGTACTTCCGTTTCTCAATTTCCATTTCCGCTTTTTTAGTGAAAGTAATATTTTTAAAACTGGTCTCTCCTGGGGATTTTCTCCTTTTAAAAAGCACTATAAATCTAGACTCGATATCATCTCAAGATGGAACTTTAAGTGGTAATTTACCTTTTCTGGCTAAATTTGATATAAAGTGATCACTTGCACTAGAGAAATCTATATCAAAAAAGTACATTAGTCTGCCTTGGGAAATAAAAAAATGTAGTTAGATGAACTTTATTTAACTTCATCTTCCTTAAATCTACATTTCTTTAACAAATGCTGAAATATTGTCTGAGGTAATCATCAAAATTAACAATTTCTGAGAACAAACTTCGTGAGCTGAGTGATCAGCCAGAACGAAATATCATTCAAACGTAACATGATTTCTGAGCAACAAGAAAATGAAACTCCTGAAAAGGCACAACACAGCATACGAATGTTGAAATAAATGCCTGTAATAGCATATTTTGCAGAACTTCAAATCCAAATATTTGGTTAGTTCATATGAGACAAAGCTAGCATTCGAATTTTCACCAGAGCCTATATAATTATAGAAGTATACACTGGAACTAAATATCTAACAAGAGAAAAAAACAAGTATATCGGATTTTAAAAGTTTATAAAACATTTACTTACTACGATATATCACTAATAACAACAGCAACATTTTATTGAATCAATTTTCCGAGTCAGAAGAGTCAGGAGGTAACAGCGTGAACTCAACATCGATATCAGATAACTGAAAAATACTTTCCGAATAAATAATGATCTGTTATCTTTACTTACCCTTTTTTTACTGTTCCTAAACAATTTAAACTGTCCATTCTATTGAAAGCAATAACATTAAATACTTTGCTAAAGATTTACTGCTTCCAATATCTCATGAAGCTTATTTTTAGATTTGAGCATTAATGAAAGAACTACACCATTTCATTATCTGTCTAACTTAAGTAGTGAGTAATCACAGGATTTTTCACCGATTTTGGTTCAATACACAAAAATACTTATTTCAACTACTGACACAAGCTTTCTCCATATTGTTAAAAGGTAATTTTTCAATGATAATTTGACATTACCAAATCAGATACAAGTCATATTAGAGCTGGGCACAATTTTTTACGCTTATAAATTATTGAAAACGTAGTGAACATACTAGATTTCCATATTTACTTCTAATTCCATACTTCTTTACAACTGCTTATAAATAGTGAGAACTCCTCCATACATATTACACACTAAAAGCATTTAAGAAAAGTGTAAGAAAGCTAAACCTACTTCATTTTCATCTGGTGGAAGCAACCCAAATTCTTCTGCTGCTTTCTCTCGCTTTTCTTTAGTATCAAGCAGCACTGGTACACGATTAGGTACATCATAGAGTTTAACTACGCCATCTAGATCCTAAAGGAACAAAACAGGCATTTATTCTCCTTATTTTAAATACAAGTCCAAATTTAACTACAAATACAATTAAATAAATATTTTTCTTACTTCATTAACGAATCTCTGTTGCATCCAATGAATGTTGGTTTTCATAAAAATTTTCATATCGTCTACAGAACGTAGAAATGATTCGAAAAGCTGGGGATCAAATGACTGTTGTACATCAGAAGACAGATCAATTTTATGAATAAATGCAGTCAGTTGATGCATATTAGAGGGAACTATAAAATACAACTAAATTATTGAAAAAATAAGGTATTAAGCAGAAGATATTAACCTAAAAATTCTTGAATACCAAGAATGCTAAGCTGATCTGGTGTCTCTGGAGAATATGGTAGTCGGCAAATTGCAAATCGGTCATTAACTGCCTTGATAGTACACTCCTAAAAATTCATTATTTGACAACAACTTCAATGTAAACACAGTAATCAACATACCCTAATGATCATATTTACAGCAGCAGCAAAAAGATCAGGAAAAGGTCTTCGCTGCTGTAAAACCTTCCCATCAAGAACCAATTGAGAACAGGGAGAAATCACAATTATTACACGATTGGCGCGACACATGGAGTCAATAAGCCATCTAGATGGACGAACACCTAAATGGCTAAACTATATATTGAGAAAAACTTATATACATTTATTAATACCAACCTGGAGCATTTAATTCATTTTGATCGAGTAAGACGACAGCTTTGGCGCATCGTTGAAGTAGTTGACTTAATTGGAAAACAACAGAAGAGTGCTCTTCACAATCGTCACAGTAAATAATAAGCACTGAGTAACGTTCGACTAATTCCACGTCACGAAGGTCGGGTGTAGATTGACAGTGGTGGTATAAGAAAAATATAGCACTACCGATCACCATCAGGATTATAATTGCTAAATATCAACAATCTAATTTTAAATGCTACAACTTACGCACATTTATACAGTTTGAAATATACCTAGTACTGCTAGTAAAATTTCATTTCCAGAATCTCTCATTGCTCTTAGACTCTTCCATGACACACTCGTACGTTCCTCATGAAGAGAGAAGTTGAGATAGGTATGAACACATGGATGACATCCCTCATTTCGAGCCAGTAAAGAATCACAAAGAAGCAAGCAATCGTGACGAGGAATATAGGCATAGACAACGTAATCTCCGTTAGGTGCATTTTGCCACTGCATTATTATAAATGTAATAAACAGAAAATTACGACAAAGCAAACAGTTTTAGATTGCTAAACGTTTTAAATCAAATGTTCAGCAAAACAAAAAAAAGACCTTCACTCCTGTTGTTGGATGCTCAACATGAAAAGTTTCCATTAGGCGAACAGCTCCACTTAAAAGACGCTCAAATAATGAAATCGTTATAGTACGAGCTGAAAAGAACCATTTACTGACAAACATGTTTTTCTTAAATCACTAGGAATTTCAAACATTGATAATACGATTCACAGCCTACTGTAAAATATATCTTTAATTTTAAAGATGAACCAGCAGATAGCACTCGCCATAATGTGTACCCGGACCCTCAACCCTCAGCCATACACCATCCTGGTCACTGAGATCGACTATCAGTGCAGGTGACCAGTGAGGACTTGAAATATTCTTAAAAACTACTAATTATTATATAACGATACAAATATTCGTATTTTTTTAAAATAGTGAAACATACCACATGAGAATAAAATTCAGCTATATGCGGAGAAAGCTGATTTTCTAAAGGGGATGTGATCAACAACGAAGCACTAAATATGGAAATACTTTGCAGAATATGCTAAACATAACTTATATAACTAGTGTATATGAAAAGACAAACCGGCATTTTTGTGGTAGTAATGTCACATTGACCAGATATTGTGATAATTCATACAAACGAAAGCAAGAGTACCCAACACGAAAAGGAATCTGTAAAGCATATGTTCTTGTTTATTCCGTTACCATCAAGTAATGCTACATACGTTCATTTCAGTGGGGGATTAATTGATTCTTAAGCGCATTATTTCTCAGTATCACTTTCTTTTACTAGAAAGAGGATAATTCAACATCACATTACAATCATGTATAATCTTCTATCTGTAAAAAAAAACCTCCGATTAAACATATTTGATTATTCGTGAGTTTAGTTAAACACAAGGATTTACCGATATAAGGGCCTACCTATATGTCCAAAGTATAATACAAATCACTAAAAATACAATTATAGTTCCAGCCATATAATTTTATAGTTATACCTGAACCGCCTCTTTTTTTCGAAAAGTGACTGCTCTACACGGCCACATCCATTCTCCATCAACGACCATTTTTTTCGGATTATGACAGTAAATGTCCTCGCCATTTGGAGCATGTAAACATTCAAAATGCAAAGTCACCGAATCAACCATCTCATAAACAACAACGGAAATGTTCAATTCAACATGAGGGAGTCTGTAACGTCATAATAATTTTCACAAAGTAATTTTTAAAAAAGTGCACAAAAATTTTAAAAACTCCTTACGTATTCCCAGTACTAAGTCGGACTATTGGTGCAAGATTGACAGTCACAATTCCCGGAGGACAAAGAACTGGTTCAAATTCGGAAGCATCTAAATATTAGTAGTTGAAAACAATAACAAATAAACTACATAAACTTAGGTTGAATAAATATCAAAAATTCAACAAAATTAATACAAAAACAAGTAAAATCTATAAAATTCTTATGAATATAATTATAATTCGAGAATTGGAGGAAATTATGCATTACTAACCTTCGTTCAGTGAAGTACGATAGTGGGTTGTACATGTTTTAGAATCTCCAATAATATCATAGACAGAATTAAATGAATAAACGCTCCGGTTATAGTGTATCATTACGTTATCATAGCAATTATTAGAAATATAAGAAGGCAATAGAATATAAATTAGATAAGTCAAAAAGATGTTACTCCTTACAACCTTTATTTGCATGATTAAGCGTGTTGAGCAGAGGAAAGCTAAAGTGAATATAATTAATAAGAACACAACATACAAGTAATTGAAAAGAGTAATCT